>CABHPH010115322.1:0-17500 GCA_902168325.1 Peromyscus nudipes
CGAGACTGGAAAGGGAACTGGAAGGGAGCGTGCAGGAGATGGCGAGGGAGGGTCCCGGGCTGTCAGCGCCAGCACGCGCACAGGCACGTCCGGGCGACGCCCCCGCCCCTGGAACTGTATTTAGGGACAGTTCCAAAATAGGTCAGGAGAAAAGAAAAACAACTGGATTTCTGTTTTTGAAAGAAAGCTGGGATCGCCACTTGAGTTTTTGAGGAATTAAAGCATCTGCGTTGTTAAGGCTAAACGGGCTGAGCTGCGCAGGTTGCAGAGGGTGAACTGGCAGACCCACCTATGCATGACAGATGTAAGGAGCAGACGAGGCAGCATTGCTTTAATGGCTTGTCCTTTAGTCTTCAGAAGATCGGCTTTGTGATCACAGGAGACAAACCTCCAGTTTCCTGTGACAGCGAGATTACCCAGGCATTTTAAAGCCAAGGCGGGTCAAATGATAATTGCTTCTAATTGGCATGCCCAGAAGCACCTTAATTATTTATCTGCAGCTGTCACTCAAAGAGCAAAATCTTCCTGCATGTAGAAAACTGGTTCTATTTCACAGACTTATTTTAAGACTTACAAACCAAAGCCTGAAAACAGCAAGAGGAAAAAAAAAAAGATGTATGAGACGCTGTTTATCAACTATCTCATTGTTGAAGTGTCTCGTCTTAGAAAATGAAAACGGAGGCAGTCAAGTGAAAAGATGAAACCTGTAGAGAGCGGGTGAGAAAGAAGGGGACGGTTGGTTTCGAATTAAGATCCAGAAGTGAGAAGATGAGGTAATAAGAGAACTTCTAAAACGAAAGAGAGCAGGGCCTGGAGAATTTAACATCGCAAAGAATTATAGTATCTGTGAATCTCAAAGCGACATATATACTCAAAGCGACATATACTAATGTATACTCGTAGGACACTTATGCGTTAGGTGATCAACTCTGTGACCAAATAAGTGTTTGATTAAACTTTTCAGTATAAAAATACCTCTTATTAAACTCGAGGTAAGTTGTAGCTTATGGTGATTTAAGCTTAGTTTGAAGGCTGGTAACACAGTTTCATTTTCTAAGCAAAGCATACAAAGTACTAAACCAAAAATTTCCTTCTCTTCCGTGATATGGCTAGGGTATTCTTTTAAAAGGTTAATTATGGAAAACTTAAAACCTGCCCTTTTTTGTGTTACTGAATATGAGTTGTTGAAATTCTGGAGTGGTACAAGTATTTGGTTTGTTTTAAAAGTTGGATCTAGAGACAAGTTTGCCGTGTGGTGACTGTTTTATATTGGGACACATGTGATGTTCAGTGTGTCTGGCAGGAGAGAATAGGAGGCATACTATCAGATGGCTTGTTGACCTTTAAGAAGCATATGAGGAGAAATAGAACATACTAATCTCTGACCTCCCACCCTAACTAGCCATCATTATGTCGTTGGAGAACACAAAATTTCAAGTTCATTTTTGCCATTTGAATTGGCAGCTAAATTACCCAGTAGCAATTTTTAAATCACATGTATTTATTATTTCGTGTATGTGTGTGGAAAGGTGCATGTCACTGTCACCTCTTGTTTGTGGAGGTCCAAGTGGTTCTCCCCTTTCACCATGTGAGTCCAAGGGATGGTGGTCAAACTTTGTGGCCATTGCCTTTACTTGCTAAGCCATATTAAGGCCTCACTAACATTTTTTCTTTTTCCCTGAAAGGCATAATTACTACCTGGGAACTAAAAGGGAAGCCAAAACTAAGGGAAAAAAATAATAATAACATAGACATGAACTGTGCAATCAATCTGAATATCAGTGGGTACCATGAAGCCCCAGTTGGGGGTCGGGGTAGGGGACAATTGTTAGGCTGATAACAGCACGTGACATGCATGCCCTTCCTTCTTCACAGGCAAAGTACAAGCTCAGTGATGAGGTCAAATTCACCAACAACCACCTCTCAGATTATGGCGAGAAAGAAAAGGAGAGGGGTAAGTGACCCCCCCCTTGATGCCAGGCCATCTAACATGCATACCACTGCTGCTGTTTTCCTATCCTGAACAACGTTACTGTATATGTATCCTTAAACTTTTGTTCCACTTTCTTTGGGATTAGATAATAGAAAAAAGGCGTCGGGACCGAATAAATAACAGTCTATCTGAATTGAGACGACTAGTACCAACGGCTTTTGAAAAACAAGTAAGTTACTCCTTTCCTCCCCCACCCCACCCCCACCTCACCCCCCAAAAGGCTCAAAGAATCCGATTCCTCATCTGGGAATGTGGATTCTTGTGGAAGCTCATTAAAATAATGGTGTGTGCGCCCTGATCCGGCATAGAACAGCCATTTCAAGAAAATGCTTTGTTGTGGCAAAACTATTAAAAACATAATCCATCATGAAGTTGAAAACATTTCCATTCTTTAGCTTATTTTCCCCTTAAGGGTAACAGGACTCAAGCTTTCCCTGTTCTTTCTTTGAATCCAGCAGGGATTTTGTTTAAAATTGTGCTGTATGTAGTATTCTTGAAAAAAATATGTATGATCTATGAAATACCATTTTCCCCTCAAACTTTGAAAGTACTCTTTAAAAAAAAAAAAAGAAATCAAAGTCAAGGAAGTAAGATTCTATTTTGGTTTTTTAAATTATACTAATACAATGTATTTAGCAAGCCACTTTCGTTTTTAATTCTTGGGCTAATAGAACATTGTTTGATTTGGGACATAGTTTGGAAGTTTGATAAAAATCAAAGTAGTTCTAAATGCTGCCTTTCAAAATTCAAATATTCTTTTACATTAAAACAAAAGCTATTGCACATTTGGGAAAGCAGAAAACCAAATGCTTACACTTTCCTTCGCAGCTTTGGAAGTCTCGTTTTTTTTCACTCTGCCTCTGTAGCCAATGCATGGGCTTCTAAGAGCGTCTTTCCAAGTGTGTAGCAGTTTCTGTGCTGAAAATGTTCTCAATCAAGTTCCAAATTGGGTGCAAAAACATCAGTTGGTTGTTTATGCCTTTTTTGTTGGTGTGTTTACTTCGTGATTCTTCAAACATTGTAAGGCAAGCCCCTCAGAGCCTTTGGAGGCCATCCAGGGCGGCCGTTTGGCACTTTCGCCACCACTGCTCACACATCTTCGTGGACGTGGTGGACAATGAGAATTACAGGACGTGTTGTGATTCTGTGTGTTTAAGACAAAAAATACACCGTGCAATTCATATACCGAGGCTGTCTTTGGTAACTTACTTATACTGTAAGTATAATTAAGTATACTTATACTTCTGATTAGTAGGAATGAAAATGGCAATAACCTATGGATTTTTTACTTTTTTGAGTACTGAGATATCTACATTGTGACACTGAGAAACAGTCACTTGGGTTGTTTTTTTTTTGTTTTTTTTTTCTCAGTCTTGGTTTGTTCGGTTTCTTTTTCATAAATATTGACTTAAACCTTAAGAGCAAGCCTCAGTTGTTGGCAGTTAGTTACCGTAAACACAGCGGTCCCATTTACAGAGTCTGGCTGCCAACCCTAGTGAGCTGGCCCCTGTCACAATTAGAGGAGAAGGATATTCTTTAGAAGAGCTAAAGAACTGAAACTCCTGCTACTGACTGGGTGCTGTTCTTTTTTTAAAAAAAAAATTAAAATTAAAAAGATAAAATAAAAAACCACCAACTATAGGCATCTAGGACCCTGGAATAAACGTCAGGATTCTTTTCTCACACACACACACACACACACACACACACACCACCACCACACACATACACACATACACATACACACACACACACACCACACACACACACCACACACATACACACATACACACATACACACACCACACACACACACACACACACACCACCACACACATACACACACCACACACACACACACCACCACACACATACACACATACACATACACACACACCACACACACACACACCACACGCACACACACCACACCACACCAAAAGAACAACAATACAACAAACCCACATATTGGTTTAATTACTCAGCTCCTCTGGGAAGTTAGGGAGGAGCCTCCATCGTGCCCAAGACGCTCTAAGTGGTTTTTGAAAGGTTGCTTTATTTTAAGAAGGGAACAATGAAAAAGTATTTGAAGACTATTTTATTAAGGGCAGTTTTGAATGATTGGAAAATCCTTAGGCATGGATGATGCTCTTTATGTCAACTGCAAGTTAGTCTTCTGGGTTTATGATCTTAGAATTCACAGTGACACCTGCTGGTCACCTTGAAAGTCCTTTCCTATTTTGTGTCCTTGACTCCTGGTATCCAGAAGTTATCTTAAAGACTTGTTGGAATTCTCTACTTTTAAATGTTCTACTTTGGATGTTTTGTTTTCCTCCAGAATTAACATTCAACTATTTAACTGCTCTAGACTTTAATAGTAATGACAAATGAATGTACCTTAATGAAATAGATCATTAATCAAGGGTAAAAATCAAGCAGAAAGTCTGAGAGTTTTCCAGTTGGCATAGTGTTTGTGGGATGATCTTACGAATATAGTTCTTCTTACGATTTAACGAATCATTTCTTCAGTGCCTTGTTCTGGTCTTTCGAGATACAAGCTGATGTCATCGGCTGTGTCATAGTCACTGGTGCTTTTATATAAAGCTTAGAAAGATGTTGGAGGCTGTTGAGATGGCTCCAAAGTTAAGAGAAGGGACCAAACTTGGTCCCAGCACCCACATTGGGTGGCTCACAACAGCTTCGGCAGGTTCTGGTGCCCTGACCTGCATAGTTACCTGCATGCATGCGTGTGCAGCACACACACACACACACACTCACACACACACTCACACACATATGTACCCACACAAACACACATGCACATGTACACACACACACACAATTAAAATTTAAAGTAAAAGGAATTCAGTGTTTTCCCCCCCGTAAGGAAATTAAACAGAATTTTATAATGAGAAACAAAATTAGAGCTGTAGTCCTAAGCTCAGTATATAAAGTACCAAGCTGGTTTCTGCAGGATTCATGAGACTTTATTATTTGATTCTGAAGGGGTCTGCTAAGTTGGAAAAGGCTGAAATATTACAAATGACAGTGGATCATTTGAAGATGCTTCAGGCAACGGGGGGTAAAGGTAAGAGTTGGCACCGCTGTTCACCCCCTTTCTACCTTTCTCTCTCCATTTCTCCCCTCTCCTGTTCTGAGGAAGTTACAGTTGAGCAGCCCTCTAACAAGCTGAGAGAGGCAGCCCCAGATTAAAGCTGTGGAAATCAACGCTAATGGCGGGATTGAACTCGTGGGAAACGTCTTCCAGAACAAAAGCAGCACTTGACCCTGGACTTGTGTTTGCTTTCATAATACTGTGGGAGTAAAGCTCCCTGCACAGCAGCCCGGTCAGAGATGTGTTTGGGATTTGAGAAGTGCATGCTAGAGTCTGAACAGAAAAACAAAACAAACACACCAACAGCCAAATATAAACAAGGCGGGGGGGGGCCCCCAGCTCTCTCTTTCTCTCACTTTCATTAAATCAAGGCTAGGACTCAAATTACTTAGCTATTTAGAGGAAGTGACTCTAGAATTATTTTGTTGTTGTTTCCCAGGCCATTTTGGCCTGTCTTGACTTCACACCAACCACAACATTTGAAGTACAGGTACTGAATCTCTACTGGAAAGAACAACAAAACAATCCGTTCCTGCGGAGAACTCCAGGAGTAGATACCCAGGCCTAGCCCCATGCCGTGGTAGAATGTCCTCTGTACTGAACAGTACATTACGGAAGAACTGTCAGGTCAGAGTGGGACCCTCACACTAAAAATAGATGAAACCATGAAAGCTGAATATTCTCGCATATTTCATGATCCTGCCTCCTCCCACCTCGCTCAGACTTCATGCTGCCCCTCCATAGCTTTTTCCCTCTTTAATTAAAAGATGCCTTCGATACTCATCTCAGCCAAGTCTGTCTGACAACGGAATAAGGAGAGAAAGCCTCAAGCAGTTAAGTGCTGCAGCTGAATGCTGAGGGCCTCCTCAATGCATCATAGGCTTCCTCTACAGTCTGCAGGTCCTAGATCTGGGGCAGGACAGAGCAGGGAATAGAGGCAAGTCATTTTTACTATTCTGAAAACTGATAAAACACCAGCCTTGACCCAAACCATCTTCTGCTCATGTCAGTAGAGGAGATTACTATACATGATGTCTATATGGTCCCAATGTCCCAAGAAACTGTCTTGAATGAGCGAAGAATAGTATAGGAAATATTCTCGTAACATAGAAGCTAATGGTTAAATCTTAGAAGTCGGTTGTCCTGCCCAACTTGACTACAACCTTTGACCTGAGTTGGAGGTAACCTGATGGGCTTCAAGGGTTAAACCAGCATCATGTGCTCCACAGGCCCTAAGCACTGTGACTGCCTCTACACCTGCCACCTTGGGATTTCAGGAGAGCCGTGAAGTTAGATGCAGTACAAGGAAAGCTATGTGATTACCCTAGCTTCCCTCGAATTGGTATCCGTGAGGTGAAGAATTGCTGCTACCAGAGCCTCAAATATTTGGCATGAGTTGCACTTCTAAAGTTGTACTTCTAAAGTCCTTTGGCTTCACACCAAGTGTTATCTTAGTTCTTACCTGTGGCTACTTGAGCAGTCCTCAAATTCGTCCCAGATTAGTTAGTGAACAGTCCTTTCCAACCAGATGCCATGTGAGTCACCGGACTTCTGGATCACTGGAGAGGCCATTGCACAGAAGAACGTGGAAGCCTTGAACAAGAGGGGCTGCCAGTGTTGGCTCACATGCCTAGACTCTCAGTTGTCTCTAGTGTAATGGCAAAGGACATGGACTCTAGAGCAGTTGCCTGGTTGTGGCTTCTGGTTCTCCAGTTCATTAGCTCTGTCCCTGGGGCTGAGTTAACTAATGTCTGAACACCAGTTTTATCATCTATAACACAGAGGCAATGATGAAGGGCTCCTCCCAAGTGGTTGTAAATTAACTAATTGACTTGAAGGCTATAGAGCTGCACTGGTACAGAGGAAGTGGTTATGGGCACGTGTTATTGTTAGCTTAAGGCCCACTTATAGGAGACAGCTGCTCATCATTTCCCTCCTCTTCCAATGATAGAATGGGAATTGCATAGTTCATATTCCTTAAGATGCAACAAGACCCAGCCATATACAGCCACATAGTTAGCAAACCTCAAATGTCACTTACTTTACAACCACCAGTGAAATTCAAAGAGGCTAGTATGTCCCTTTCAGTCTGCCGTAGAATTATGGTCGTTTCTTGAGAAAAACTCAAATTCTTGAAATTATCAATCATCTCTGAACTCTGATCATTACCTCCCTCCTTTTTTTGTGAAACTCAGAAGCTCAGGCCTGATGGGGACCCTAAAGATGGACATGTGCAATCTCTCTGTGGAGCATCCTCATTATGGAGCAGCTTTTTCTCCTAATCCCAGGGGCTTTGCTTGATGACTACTCCAGGGTCTGGGGATGTTGGGGCTGATACCCTACCTTTCATGACAGTCTCTTGTTCAACTTGGTGCTGTTTCTGTTTTCCTGGTGGTTGTGTTTGCTCCAAAACCTTTTTTTTCTCCACATTACTCAATAAATATAACAACACTTTTTCATAATGCTTCTATTATAAAGTAGTCTGAAGGAAATGGGCAAATTTTGCTCTGCAAAAGCGTAAAATGATATGTCATAAGTGCTTTCAATGAAAAGACCCTAATTTGGATTAGTGAGGTAGCTCAGAGGCAGAGTGCTGACTTAGAACAGGTCCAGTCATGGAAAAGCCCTGTAAATTACCAACTTCGCGAGACTTTTCTAGTTTTTTCTTTTTCTATTTTCATAAAAAGTATTGTTGAGGAAAGTCATTACCCCACAATACTAAAGCTAACACAATACTAAAGCTAAGACATCCCCTCACACTCCAGGGGGGTACTTGAAACATGAATGTCCCTAATTTATTTTTCCTCTTGTGGCATTTAGATCCTAGAACAACTGTCACATTGCTAAAGTTGTCATGCATGCCACTTGCAAAGTATCCTTTCTTTACTCGTGCAAAAAAAAAAAAAAAAATGAACATAGCAGCCATTGTGTTTTCAGAAAGAGCCATCTTATCACTTCCTAAGACCAGAGTGGAACCTAAGTGGGTGGTTGGTCTTCAAAGCCCGATCAGTTTTCCTTCCTTTGCCCCCTCACCTCTGACTCTCCTCAACCCTTCTTCAGGCTACTTTGATGCCCATGCTCTCGCCATGGACTTCATGAGCATTGGATTCCGAGAGTGCTTGACCGAAGTGGCCAGGTACTTGAGCTCGGTGGAAGGCCTTGACTCATCAGACCCACTGCGCGTGCGCCTCGTCTCCCATCTCAGCACCTGCGCCTCCCAGCGGGAGGCGGCCGTGATGACGTCCTCCATGGCCCACCACCATCACCCCCTGCACCCACACCACTGGGCAGCCGCCTTCCACCACCTCCCCACAGCCCTGCTCCAACCCAACGGACTCCACACGTCGTCGGAGTCAACCCCGTGTCGCCTCTCCACGTCTTCAGAAGTGCCTCCCGCCCACGGCTCTGCCCTGCTCACAGCGACGTTCGCCCATGCCGATTCGGCACTTCGGATGCCATCCACAGGCACCGTGGCACCATGTGTACCACCTCTCTCCACCTCTCTCCTGTCTCTTTCGGCCACCGTGCATGCCGCAGCCGCAGCGGCCACCGCAGCCGCACACAGCTTCCCTCTGTCTTTCGCAGGGGCCTTTCCCATGCTCCCCTCCAATGCAGCAGCCGCAGCCGCCGTGGCTGCTGCCACCACAATCAGCCCACCCTTGTCAGTGTCGGCCGCCTCCAGTCCTCAGCAGACAGGCAGTGGAACAAACAGTAAACCTTACCGACCCTGGGGGACAGAAGTCGGAGCCTTTTAAGTTATTCTTATTTCTTGGCAATCGTAACTGAATGTCCTTCATTTCAGAATCAGCTTCAAACCTCTGCACCCTGAAGGTAGCCATACAGATACCTACAGATCCACACAGCAACAATAAAGCGATGTGAGAAGCAAACTTCACAAACGGAAATGTAGTGTTATCTTTTTTTTCCCCTTTGTTTTAAGGCAGCTTGGCAACTGACATCCGCAACTTAAAAAACGTCACATCTATTTCCATATAAACTTTCCTGGAAAATATATGGATGTCGCCATCCAGCGGTGTATCAATTCATCTGACTTGGAAAAGAAAAAAAATGCCATAACTGAATTCTCCTGAAATGAGAAGGGAGATTGAAAAAAAAAAAATACCATGTTTTCTAAGTGCCTGAGCTAAGGAATGTAATGTAGCACAAGACCAGAAGGGCATAGCTGTAAAGTTGAGAAAGGGAAGGACAGACAGTATGGGTGAGACCGCACACAGTAGTACCCTTTTGAAACCAACAGGTTTTATTGGCCATAAAGATTAATGAAAATTACATAGTTTTGTCTTTGTCTTCTGTAAACAGACTTGCCAAGCAGGGATATTTAGCAATGCATTGATAGAAGAATTCCACCAGTGCCCACATTAACAAGTATTTCTGCTCTGCCTTCAAGCTCACATACCCTCTAGTGAGACATGGCTTAGAACACAGCGCTTCTTTGTGTAAACTTACAGCTGGGCAACGCACCTCGAGGCAGCTACCTGCTGTGTGCCCACCAGAGGCTCATTCATGCCAACTCAGACTCTTCAGTTTGCAAGTTTGGATTAATTTATTCAGTTTCATTTGGGCTGCATTTATAGAGTTAACTTCTTCAGTTTTCTCCTGACAACATGTAATGTCTGTTCTTGTCCCTTTTGGGGGCGGGGGTGTTGCATTTCTCGTGGTAATGAGATGAGAAAGGATTTAAGACAAGAAAAGCTCCATGACTCAAATGCCCTTGGTCGAGTTAGGAATTGCATTTGATCCCAAATCACAATGAATGTATGCAATGAAGTGTACATAAATTATTTTTGTCCATGCCTAGACTAGAGCTACATAATGGTGTTTTGGTTTTGATTTTTTTTATCTTGTTTAAATGACAAAATAATCTCTTAATACGTTGAAATTGAGCACGTGAGATTTTATATTTGAAAGGTAAAGACACAGCATGTATTCTTATGCACTTCATTTCTCTGCTGTGTGGAGAAAGCAATAAACAAGAATGTTAAACATTATGCAAGGTTATACTCATAAATATTTGTTTTAAAATTACTGTACTTAGTCTTCCCTGCATTACTTTGTAACCTTTTTCTATGCAAACCTCTACATATCACTAATTAAATGAAGTCCTTTTGGACTACTTCATGTGGGTGAGTTGCTTTTCAGAACGGCAAGTTGACGTGCCTTTCATGTGAGGCTTCCTTTTACTAACTCTTTAAGCCATAGTTTTGTATCATGTATTTCAAACTCATTTGATGGATGGAATTCACATCTTACTTGAAAATAAACTTTATGGAGCTTATAGATTAAAAACATAGGTAAGAATTGTAATAGCACAAGGTCGTCATTTTCCTCTGTCTTTTGTTGCTTCTTCCTTATTTATTTATTTATTGACAAGGTCTTGCTGTGTAGCCCAACCTGGTCAGGAATTTGCTATATAGCTTAGCTTGGCTTCAAAATCAAGATCCTGCCACCTCAGACTCCCAACAAGTAGCATCTTTTGATCATAATGTTGGCTCTTGGAAAGGGTACAAATATGAGACATCTGAATAAGAGAATATCAAACATAGAGAAGGAGCTAGAATGTGTGATACTATGCAGCTCAAAAAACAAGGTGTCTTTGTGGAACATCATGGATATACAATAGGCATGTACATGCATCCTGACAGTGAGTCCTCTATGTCTTCGAAAGTTTCATTGATAAGGTGGAGGTGTGGCTGTGGCCCCCTCTACAGAGAAGGCTAAAATCAGGTAGCACTCCTAAAGCCATGGGCAAAAAAAACCCACCCAAAATAAATAACTAAATAAAAATAAATCTTTGCATCATTCATATCAAAATGCTCACATGAAAAAGTTGTTTTCAAAGGTGTTTCAGTAGCATAAAAGGGGGGAAAGGAGCAGTTTGGATTTTCCCCAAACTCAAAAGCTATGCATGTGCACAGCTAGAACATAGCTTTGTGTTTCACATCAGCAAGTGAGTGCACAGCCTTGAGCTGTACTCACCAGGTTTAGGGTGGTTTATGGGAACTGATGCCCAAGCTAATCATAGGGACTTTCAAAGGAAGAGGCATGCTGAGATGTTGAAAATAAAGAAAATTTTTCTGGCCGGGCGGTGGTGGCGCACACCTTTAATCCCAGCACTCGGGAGTGAGTTCAAGGCCAGCTTAGTCTACAGAACAAGTTCCAAGACAGGCTCCAAAGCTACACAGAGAAACCCTGTCTCGGGAAGAAAGGAAAAGAAAAAAATTTTCTGGCAACAGTGAGGGAGGGGTATTGCTCTTCTTGAGGTCATTGACAAATATGACCATTCGTATTTTATTTGAAGAAATATGGTTACTTTTAGAGTAGTATTGAAAAGATAAAAGTCCAATTATTAACTAGAACAGTGCCCACTATATCCACATGTATGAAGGTAGTAGAGCCTGAAGGAAGCCTTTGGGTTATCTTTCTTATATATGTGACTTATTCGCCTTACCCATCACAAGTTATCTCAACACAAGAGTAATTATCTGAGAGGCATCATCACAAAGGATTATGATTTCAGAATTCCTTTTTCCCATGGGTGTAAGTCTCCATCAGTTGCTGTTGATTTAAGATCAATTTTTAAGGAGTAAGGACTTGCGCAATATACACTTTTATAATACAGATTGATTATAAAATAGCCTAATGACATATAAAACAGAAAAATGCATCTTGAGTTTGAACCAACTCTAACATTTTTTGTAATGATGAGCGCAATTTTAGAAGTCAAAGCCAATGGTATACATAGAGGGGGGGCTGCTTTGGCTTTCCTTTAAGTGACTTTATAAGCTTAGTGATCTAAAGATACAGGGGTTTGTGTTTGTTTGTTACCGTGTTTTAATTGCCCAGTGACACTACCTCCACTTCCCTTCCTGAAGAATGGCATTGGTCTTGTCCTTCTCCTGAGGTCTAAGCAGTTGCCTGAGACTGAATATTTCAACAGCTGCAGCAAAGCATCGCAGCAAACAGGACAATTAAACCCACGCTCTGGTTCATAATCCCTGAAGGTTACATCTTCGAGCATCAGTGGAGGACGCTGCAAAGAAGGAAAGTGCCCTGGGCTAACACAGGTGATCTGGTGTACTGGTTCTCTAGTTCAAGGTGATGCTGTCTCTCATGCCCTCATTCTGACTTCAAAGGAAAGGACAAGAAGGGAGTCAGTTAGGGACCACTTTTCGGTACAGGACTAGAGAGAAACTCAGGTTTAGCCCTAATAACAAATACAGTCATGTTCTGTGCTAAGTCCAGGCAATGTTTGAAACCTGTTTCTGCTTTCAAGCCCCATACCTTTGCTATAGAAGTCACAATAGTATATTGACATCCTGGGAATAGGAAAACTATATTAATTGTCCAATATCATACCTACCAAGTAGACAATAATTCCATGTGGGCCTTCTTACTCTTCCAGCCCATACTTTTGGTCTCTTAATCTATGGCTTTGGCATTTTTTTTTTTAAACTCACACTCATCTAGAATCCTCCATGCTATCAACCCACCAGGGATGACTGAATTAACATAAAAGTAACTCTGGGGGCTGGAGAGATGGCTCAGAGGTTAAGAGCACCGACTGCTCTTCCAGAGGTCTTGGAATTCCCAGCAACCACATTATATCTATAATGATATCTGGCACCCTCTTCACATAATAAGTAAATAAATAAATAAATAAATAAATAAATAAATAAAAGTAACTCTGCCTATAGATTTAGCATGAAACTACCATCTCTCCTTCTTAGCAGGTAATTTACTCCATAATACCATATAAAAAAGATGTTCACCGGGCGGTGGTGGCGCACGCCTTTAATCCCAGCACTCGGGAAGCAGAGCCAGGCGGATCTTTGTGAGTTCAAGGCCAGCCTGGTCTACAGAGTGAGATCCAGGAAAGGCACAAAGCTACACAGAGAAACCCTGTCTCGGAAAAAAAAAAAAAAAAAAAAGATGTTCTTTTGGCAAGTGTCTAGTTTGCTCTTTGATAACAAAGAGTATTTTGCAATCTTTGTAAGGAGACTGACAAAGGTCAGACAGAGTGGTGAGAAATTAAGAAAAAGACGCTAAACAAATTAATATACAAGAAGTATGAGCGTGTGTGTGTGTGTGTGTGTGTGTGTGTGTGTGTGTGTGTGTGTGTGGTGTGTTGAGGGGAATGTTGAACTATTCAGAAAGTTTACACATCCTAGGTCCATCGTCTCATAAAGAAAGCCATCATTTGGCCTGTGGTGACCTGCCCAGTAACTCACCCATTGCAGCTAGTCTCTTTCCTAGGAAAGACTTAAACTGGCCAAACTTCTTTATCCTAGAGTGGGGCATGGTTTCTGTAGTAGTTACACTTAATATGTATACACGAAGTTTCAAAAACATCCTCATGTCCTTCTGCCCAGAGACATGTTTATGTTTCTAAGGTCTCAGCCTTCCATAAACCGTTTGGTTCGCTTGAGCTCTGCTGTCATCCTTTCGGTCCGTGACAACGACAAAAAATGATACATGACTTCAACCGAATGCATCACAAACTTTGTTTAAGGGCAGAAAAGGTTGAATAACTTTATTGGGGTGACTCTCTGTGTCCTTACAGAGACTTCAAGTTGTAACTGTTTTGTGTTTCCATTATAGTGAAAACAAAATGACATTTTATCACATGGGGAAAAAAAACGTTCACCATTAATGACTCTTATTCACAATGTTGCACTTGTGTACGAGTGGTGATAAATTTTAAATTGCTCACAGACTCCTTTAGCAATGGGGGTACCTTCACGTCACTGCTTCTTCCCCAATGATAGACTATTAAACTGAATACTATTTGCCATATTGCAAAACTCTGCTTCCTAGATCCTTCGGCGCCCCTGTAAACCTTTGTCTCCTGTGAGAAAACACCTTAACACTTTTTAAAAACCAAAACAGCATGATGAATGGCGACTTCTTGTAGCTATTGTGTGGTGTTTGTGCTGAGCCAGGATGCTGGCATCAACCCTCATCCTGGCCAGCCTTTCCCACCCAGGTGCTATCAACAGGCTTTTGTGGGGTGGGAGGGTAATCTGGCAAAATGATAGAGATAGTTTTCAGTCTAAAGGGCAAAACAGACTGTATTTTACTCTCATCATAACACTTTTGTCGGGCTATAAGCTACTTCTAACGGAGATGAAGCTGGCTGCTTTTTATCTCACAAGCCACCATTTTTTTAATTATTATTTTTACGTCTTTCTGCTGGCAGAGTGATGAGCATAGAAAAGTACAAATGCCTCAGTGTGGTAATACATCAAAACTCAAGTGCAGTTTATTGACCATCAGATGAGGAAAGGACCAGGTTCATAGGCAAGTATCAACTATGGGGTATAGTCATCTTTTGCTGCTACCGAAGAGGGGCTTGAGGGCTACTGTGTCCATCAAAAAAGAAGTCACTATGAGGTGACTATGCTGAATCAATGTGTGCTTAAGTCCTATGTAGTGGGTGAAGGAATTGACCAGAAACACCAAATGTGTACTGAGCATGACTCTCATGAGAAGAGGTCTAGGCACCAAACCATGAGTTATGTATGGGGTTCACCCAGATCATTTCTCCCTGCACAGCCTCACCATTGATGTAAATCTCAAACTGGAAAGATACCCAAGAAGGAGAGCCACAGACAAAACATGCATGCTGTGGCTCAGAATAAAGGTATGTAGCCACTTACCAGAACACCAACCAAGGTCCAGCAGGCACCCACTGTCCACGTGTGTAGAACGTAAGACCAAAAGGGAAACAAACTTCACAAACTGTCCTCAAGATAAGATGCTGTGAGAAAGGGAAAGTGCGCTGTCTAATTGTTCTTTTCAAATATATAGCTGCGGAGTCAAAGTTTGCAGGTGAATTCTGCTGCCACAAGAGGGCACCATAACATGTAGGCTGTGTGCTCAAGGAAATCACACCTTTCACAGCCACATCTAGGAACATGTATGTTTAATTATTTTAGTTAAGTCTATTAATCATTTTTAAGATGTGAGAGTGTAATAAAATTCTTGGTACTTATTCAACAGACCACTTGAATTCCACTGTAGACGAAATTCTAAACGGGTCTTAGTAAATAAGAAACACAGAGCCAAATACAGAGTTAAAAGCCCAAGAGATCAGAGCACTATTGAAGAGCTAAGACCACCTTATCTTACCACTCGCTTCCATCCTTCCCCTGAGAGAGACCTTCTTCCTGTGTGTCTTGTGTTTTCTTGTTTTCCTGTTCTGCCTTCTCATTGGCTCTAAGCCCAGCCACATGACTTCCTCATCACTGCCTGCCTGTACAGACCTCCTGGTCTCTATGGTTGGTACTGGGATTAAAGACTCAAGGGTCACCATGCTTGGTTGTGTCCTTGAACACACAGAGACTCTGTCTGCCATGTGATCAGATTAAGGGCGTGGGCTACCACCACCTGACTTTTTTTTTTTTTTAAAGATTTATTTATTATGCATACAGTGTTCTGTCTGCATATACACCTGCAGGTCAGAAGAGGGCACCAGATCTCATTACAGACGGTTGTGAGCCACTATGTGGTTGCTGAGAATTGAACTCATGACCTCTTGAAGAACAGCTAGTGCTCTTAACCTCTGAGCCATCTCTCCAGCCCCCACCACCTGACTTTCCTGGCTCGCTAATGACCTCTGATCTCCAGGCAAACTTTAATTATTAACATACAAATAAAATCACATTTCAGCACAATTAAAATATCACCACATTCCATATTTATAATTCTAATGAGCTTATCTCTGCTTCCTTCAATATTTTTATCATTTTTTTTTTAAATAGCAGCTTGTAAAGGCTGGGGAGATGACTCAGTCAATAACATGCTTGCTGTGCAAGATCCTTAGTGCACACATTTTTTAAAAAAATGTTGGAGCTGCAGAGATGGCTCAGGGATTCAAAGCATTGGTTGCTCTTTCGGAAGACCCAGTTTCGATTCCCAGCACTCATACAGTAGTTTACAAGTAGCTATAATTCCAATCCCCAGGGATCTGATGCCCTCTTCTGGCCTTTACAGGCACTGCACAGACATGGTACTTAGACATACATGCAAGGAAAACACCCATAAGCATAAAATGAAAAGAAAAACGAAAAACACCTAGGTGTATGGTGTACGTCTACAAGCGAGCCCTGGGGATCTGGGACAGGTAGATCACTGGCAGTTAGTGTAGGCAACCAATGAGTTACAAGTCCAGTGAGACCATGTCTCAAAAAGAAAAAAAATAAAAAAATAAGGTGGAGAATGACTGAACCATAGGACCTTTAGCAGATACTTGAATCTGTGTGAGCGGTGTTAAAATCTACCTCACAGGGAACTTCTGAAGATTAAATAATAGTTTGAAAACCTTATGGATAGTGGACTACCAATAAACAGTAGTGCGGCTTATTCAAATGTAGTTTACTAAGATCTAGAATGAGCTCATATGCAAAACCTCTACTTACCACTCACACATCTGCATTGAATGCATCCCAAGGCATTCTGCAGCGTCTATTCCACTTAAATTACTAACATGGACGTATTTCTTTCTGTGAGTAAATTCATAGACTCACAGACTTGGGAGAACATAAACTAGGCTGGTGCTTCATCTTACACATGAAAACAACTCAGGCCCCAAATAAAATAAACATTTATGCAGTTGCATACACAGGCCCCCTTTCTGAGATCTGGTTCTTTTGGAGACAACGCAACCACAAACCGTAAACATTTTCTTTCATATCTTTTATATTTTAGTAGATTTTGCTTTGCTGTGGATGAGATAACTAGTTCCATTTGTTTATTAAGATAACATATCTTCTGTGTACCATTTTCAAGAACAGTGGTTTTTAGTCTGATTCAAAATAAACAAAGTCTGGGTCTTTAAAAGAAAACCTTAAATCTGATTAATATTACTGAGTTTGAAATTATATTACTGTTTTTAAATGATGTCCTACACTGCCACCAAATTGCTAATACCCAGGTGAATGGGATTGTGCTCTACCATCCAGCCCTCAAGGCAGAATTGGTGGCTTATTCCTTTGCCATGTGTGCATATGGCTTCTCCACAATGCAGCAGCAGCGGTCTTTGGGGCTCTCATGGTGAAGACAAAATCTTTAAGTTAAGTTTGCAAAGCTATCAGAGATCCATCTCCAGTCTGTCTTCACTGCTGTCAGCTCTAACACGAATTGCTAAATGGTTTTATTAATAAAAACCCAGAGCCAGACATTGGGGTGAAAGCTGAAAGATCAGAGAGATAGAACAAGCCAGCCACACGTTCTTACCGCTAGGAAATCCTCAGCCCAAGAGAGCTACTTCCTGTATATTCATGCCTTATATACCTTTCTGTGCCCGGCCATCTTACTTCCTCTCTCTTCCCAGCTACATTACTTCCTCTTTCCAGCCAGTTTTTATCACTTCT
>CABHPH010115322.1:20000-22939 GCA_902168325.1 Peromyscus nudipes
ATTTTATGTAAACAATGAATATATTTTTCTATAGCCTACTTAAAATAAGATGAAAAATAGCTAAGTCAATAAGGTATGAAAATGATGTTTTAGGTGAGCAAACATTTATGCTAAAGAAGAGAAAACACCTTTGATATTCCTGTGAAAAGTTGTCCACATTTTTTGGTGATATCTAGCAGCCCCCAATGTAAGGTGGAATTTGAAGAAAGAACATGCAAAGTCCCATATTTTCTCTTTGCTTCAGCGCAGCACTCTGTATGTAACAGGACTCCATCCGGGCTTCTGTAGACCCACCACACAGCTGAGTGGAGTGCCAGATTGCCGAAGAGCACAGGACTTAGGTCAGGAAAGCCCAGGTTGGAATCCTGAGTCCCATCCATGCTGATGCAACTTTAAATCATTACACAGCCCTTTCAGTCTGTTTTCCTAAGCTGTAAAACAAGGACCCTCCATCTCCCCTCAGAAAATAGCAGGCCTCCCAGGGACATTAGCCAAACGGGAGGCAGAGGCAGGCGGATCTCTGTGAGTTCAAGGCCAGCCTGGTCTACAGAGCGAGTTCCAGGAAAGGCTCAAAACTACACAGAGTAACCCTGTCTCAAAAAACAAAACAAAACAAAACAAAACAAAACAACAACAACAACAATAATAATAATATACTACAATAAGACCAGTACATACTATCGCATCAAGGCTGGATGTGGTGACCCAATAGGACGAAAAGGGTCCCATAAGTAGGCAAAAGAGTCAGAGACAGCCCTGCTCCCACTGCTAGGAATCCCCAGAACACCAAGCTACTTAACCATAACATATATGCAGAGGGCCTAGGTCAGACCTCCTACAGGCTCCCTGATCTCTGTGAGCCCCCATGAGTCCTCGTGAATTGGTTCTTTGGGCCCTGTTCCCCTGATGTCCCTCACCCCCTGGTTCCTCCAATCCTTTCTTCCCTTCCTCTACAAGACTCCCAGAGCTCTGCCTAATGTTTGGTTGTAAGACTCTGCATCTCCTCCCATCAGTTGCTGGATGAAGTGTCTGGTCTCTTTGATGAGGACTCTGCCAGGCTCTGGTCCCAGAACACTCTGCAGGCAGGACAAACTGTAGGTCAAAGGTTTGTAACTGGGTTTCTCTTGTTGAAGCCTTGCCTGGTTACAGAAGACGCCTGGTTCAGGCTCTGTGTCTAAAAGGAACTCCCATTACAAGAAGTCTTTGCTAGGGTAACTAAAGTAGATTCCATGCGGTTTCCGTTGCACTGTGTTTCCACCTTACACCTGAAATGCACCCTAATTCCAGTTGTTTCTCCCAGTATTTCCCCTGCCCCAGTTGATTCCTTCCTGTTCCCAACCTCACCCACCCCAGTCCACAAGTCAAATCTATTCTATTTCCCTTTCCCAGGGAGATTCGTGTGTCCCCTCTTAAAGCTTCCTTGTTGCTTAGTCTCTCTGGGTCTGTGGACCACAGCATGATTATCTTTTACTTTATAGCTAATATCCACTTATAAGTGAATACATATGAAGTGTGTCTTTCTGGATCTGGGTTACCTCATTCGGGATGATTTTTTTTTCAAGTTCCATCCATTTATCTGCAAATTCCATGATGTCATTTTTCACAGCTTAGTAATACTTCATTGTGTAAATGTACCACATTTTCTCTATTCATTCTTCAGTTGAGGGACATCTAGGTTTTTTCCAGTTTCTGGATGTTATGAAAAAAGCTGCTGTGAACATAGTTCAGCAAGTGTCCTTGTAATAGGATGGAGTGTCCTTTGGGTGTATGCCCTGTAGCAGTATAGTGGGGTCTTGGGTATATCAATTCCCAATTTTCTGAGAAATTGCCATATTGATTTCCAAAGTGGCTGTACAAGTTTGCAGTCCTATGGGCAATGGAGGAGTGTTCCCCTTGTTCCACATCCTTGTCAGCATGTGCTGTCAATTGTGTTATTGATCTTAGTCATTCTGACAGGTGTAAGATGCAATCTCAAAATTGTTTTGATTTGCATTTCCCTGATTGCTGAGGATGTTGAACATTTCTTTAAGTGTTTCTCAGCCATTTGAGAAGTCTCTGGTTTGTTCTGTACTCCATTTTTAATTGGATTATTTAGTTTGTTGATGTCTAGTTTCTTGAGTTCTTTATATATTTTGGAGATCAGCCCTCTGTCAGATGTGAGGTTGATGAAGATCTTTTCCCATTCTGTGGGCTTTTGTTCTATTGATGGTGTCTTTTGCCTTACAGAAGCTTTTCAGTTTCATGAAGTTCCATTTGTTAATTATCCATCTTAGTGTCTGCACTACTGGTATTCTGTTCAGGAAGTTGTCTCCTGTTCCAATGAGTTCAAGGCTATTCCTCACTTTCTCTTCTACCAGGTTCAGTGTATCTGGTTTTATGTTAAGGTCTTTGATCCACTCGGAATTGAGTTTTGTGCAGGGTGATAGATATGAATCTATTTGCATTCTTCTACATGCTGACATCCAGTTAGATCAGCACCATTTGTTGAAGGTGCTTACTTTTTTCCATTGTGTATGCCTGGCTTCTTTATCACAAATCAGGTGTCCATAGGGGTGTGGATTTAGGTCTGGATCTTCAATTGAATTCTGTTGATCAACCTGTCTATTTTTATGCCAATACCATACTGTTTTTACTACTACACCTCTGTAGTACAGTTTGAAATCAGGGATGGTGATACCTCTGGACATTCTTTTTTTATTGTATAAGATTGTTTTAGCTATCCTGAGTTTTTTGATTTTCCATGTGAAGTTGAGTATTGTTTTTTCAAGGTCTGTAAAGAATTGTGTTGGGATTTTGATGGAGATTGCATTGAATCTGTAGATTGCTTTTGGTAGAATGGCGATTTTTACTATGTCAATTCTACCCATCCATGAACGTGGGAGATCTTTCCATCTTCTGATATCTTCTCTAATTTTCTTCTTCAAGACTTCAAGTTTCTA
>CABHPH010115324.1:0-14134 GCA_902168325.1 Peromyscus nudipes
ACTAAGAGAGAGCAGAAGGAAGTGACAGCTGATTCAAAGGAAGTGTCACCAATAAAACCTCCTTGAGAATATATATTTAAGTCTCATTTTACAAGCATTCAGACATTCAGGAAGTATGTGTATGGTTTTAGTCACTCAAAGGAGGAGAGACAATAGGAACTGAGAACAACATACTGGGGAAGGGCAGACATATGAAAAGAATAGTAAACTAAGAAAGGGAATTTTCCACAAACTTAGAGGCAGAGAAGGTTGATTTAAGTTCATCAGGTGAATGAGAGGAAATTTGGATTCGAACATGTTTTCTATTTTCAGATTGAAAAATTAGAGTGGAAAAAACAAAGAAAAAGAAATTAGCGTAGAATGAGAAGATTCATTGATTCTAAGACACCAGCAATAGTTAGATTACTCGGTGTGTTAGTGTCTTATAAGGAAAGCCAATAAAACACTCCCCTAGCAGTTTAACCAAGAATGAACCCAGATTTGAACTCTTTGCTTTGCTCCCTGTGTCTTCTCTCTATTGCATGAATCTGTATGTTAGTACCTACTTGAATCCTCTCTTGCCTTGTCTGGACCTGTGTCTGTGTCCCCAACAAAAGGCTTTGCTCTCTATTTACTGAACAGGCCAAAAAGCATCATATGGGAATGGAATGCAGGATATTTTACAGAAATCTTTAGCAATGTTTTATTAGGGATGAACTTAACTAACTGACCCTATTGATCCAGATAATAAACAAGTACTATCAAGAAATATCTATATGGTGCTTCAAGCATTCATCATAGATATTTGTTTTAAATAGTTTCTTTCAGCCTGTTTTCTAGCTTAAGTATTTATTACTGTGACATCTTCACAATCATGTATGATCAAATGCCCTAAAGAATATATAATTTAAGATTAAAACTATGCATTAGCTTTGCTTGTAAAAGTTGATTAGGTGTGAAGTATATGGCAAATAAGGTTGTTACATTGTTCTCTTTAAGGACGATTTAAAACACTGATTGACTATACAGCAGGATATCGGTTCCAAGTCTTAAGTAATTATTAGCTTGGCTGTGAGGTCCAACCAAAGTTCCAGTTTCTTAGAATAGAAGACATATTTTCAAAATAACATATCACCAAATGGAGAAAATATGTATAGAGGCATCAAGCACAATTAAACATCTCCTCCTTTCCTCTGCCTCTAGCTCTACACTCTTGTATCATTGCTCTAGTGCCCAGCAAGTATAGATCTGCAATGACTGTACTTACCTTTCTCCCACACATGGTATACTCTATATTATTGATGAAAAAGAATCAGACATGAAGTAGATCCTCAGAATGTCAGCCAATATAACATCATGTCAGGCCCTAAAAGCAAGCTAAATTCTGGAGAAAAAGATAATTTAAGCAGAGGATCTGTGCTTGCTGTGACATCTGTCTTAAAGGTAGGGAATGTTCAGCCAGGCAGTGATGGTGCATGCCTTTAATCACAGCACTTGGTTGGCAGAGCCAGGAAGATCTCTGTGAGTTTGAGGCCAGCCTGGTCTACAGAGTGAGATCCAGAACAGGCACCAAAACTGCACAGAGGAACCCTGTCTTGAAAAAAAAACAAAAACAAACAAACAAAAAAAAACAAAACAAAACAACAAAAAAGGTAGGGAATGTTCTAATATGAGTCATTCCCTTTATTATGAAGTATTATTTACTTTTTGGTTGCTCTGATAAAGACACCACAACCAAGGCATCTTATAGAAGACTAAACTTATTCTTCCTTATGATTCTGCCAGGATATTAGTCCATCATGGCAGGGAGGCATGGTTGATAATGGGAGTAAGAGACTGAAAGACCATATCTTCAGTGCAAAGACAAAGCAAAAAGAGGGAACTGAAAGTGGAGCACCTGTGAAATCTCAAAGCAAGTCACCAACAATGTGCTTCTTTTCATAAGCCTGAACAATCTCAAGAAGCATTGCCATCAACTAGGTACTCAGTCTTCATATATCAGATCCTGCATAGATAAAATACCTAAAAATATGAGGACTGATCACAAGGTCCCAACTTAGGGAATTTCTAGTTGATTTTCACTTAATATATATAAATATAAATATTTAAATATACAACTTATACTTTAGTGTATTATATATTATATGATACACATAAATATAATATATTATTTTATATAAATATATGATAATATATTATACGATATATTAAAATAAGATAATTATATGAGATGTATGTTATTAAAAGTTGTATAATATGTATATTATATCTTATTTGCTTTGCAATCTTATACAACTCTCTTAATTTCACCCCTGAAAAAAATCCAGGCATAGTAACAACAAAAGAATTAATGATCAATAATAAAATAGTCTTTAAAGTACAAACTTGTGCAAAACACCAAACCAACCATTCTGTATTTGAGTTCAGCACTGTCTTTCTCATGAAGAAAAAAACTCCAAAACTATACACTTTAAATCTATAAAATAGTTATACAAGTTTGACACGATAAACAACCACTTGCTGAACAATCAGTCAAGAATTTAACACAAGATTTTCATTTATTTCATCATCATTCCTATGCCTATATCCCAATACCTTTACTTTGAAAGTGGCCCTACCTATCAGCAGTACTCCCTCTCTTTCCCCATTACCACACTTCAGATATTTTGTTAGCATTTTTCACGCTCGTCATACTTTACATAGGAAGTAGGTTTTCATATTTAAGACTCTCCTTATACGTATGACAAAGCTTGTGCCAAAAAGAAAAATTGAGCTAAACAGCAAAACTGAGTTAGGAATTCTCCCATTTTATTTTTACTTTTTGCAAAGGTATTGAGGTTTTAAATTTTCAAGTAAAAAAACACAGATAGCTATGTATAATTAAAGATGGAGAAAAGTTGGACCAGGAAAGAATCTCTCCATAATGATGCTTGTTAACAGTTTCAGAATAATTGGCAATGTGGTAAGGAGGTCTCTGGTATTAAGAATCTCTGATACTTACTGTCAGGCCACATGAGAGTTCAGAAGGGCTAGCAGCAAACAAGTGACCTATGTCGGGTATCAAAACAAGTGGGGTGCTTTTCTCTGTGAGGAACACACATGAAATTGATTTGATTATCTAGCAAGACCTCAATTGCCTATCATTGTTTTCGGACAAAGTTTTCATAAGACCATGTCAGATGCTAAAGAATTAGCCTGACCCACAAATGCATTTGCTGCCAACAGAACACTGTGCCTATCATGGAGCTTTGTGCAAAACCACCTCACCAGCAACTTCGCTTGGCATGTTTTTTCTTGGGTCAAATTTTAAGTTCACTTCCTGTCTAATCAATGGACTGTTGAGCCCTTGTCCCAGGAATCCATAGAGGAGACCATGCTCTGAGAGTATTTAGGTTCAGTTATAGGATGCAAATGCACAACTAATGCCCATAAAACTCCCAGAAGAGCTGGGCGTTGGTGGAGCACGCCTTTAATCCCAGCACTCGGGAGGCAGAGGCAGGCGGATCTCTGTGAGTTCGAGGCCAGCTTGGGCTACCAAGTGAGCTCCAGGAAAGGTGCAAAGCTACACAGAGAAACCCTGTCTCGAAAAAAAAAAACAAAAAACAAACAAACAAACAAAAAGACCCCGAGAAGAAGGATTGGCTAGACTGTTCTCTGTCTCCAAACACTGGTAGCATTCCATGGAAAACAGAGGTGAACAACTCTAACTTCCAAGGTGGAAGTTATGCCCCAAAATTATACCCATTGTTTAAGGGGAGTATGACTGTCTATTTTCTTCCTTATTCTACACATATAAATATTGCCTGGTATTAAAATTATTAGGATGAGTGAACTAATAAATTATATTCACAATAATAAACGGAAGATATTTCTTGTACTGACTAATATTAAGCAGAATGGGGCAATTTAGAAAAAACAGTAGAAACAGGGTGTATGTTTGGAAGCTTAAAAATCAGTACTAGGACATCTTGCTATAAACTAATCTTAAAAGCTTAAACTAATCTTAAAGGCTTTCTTCTATCCTGAGCTCCCCCTACATCTGCTTTATACATTCCCTTCTATGTTTACAGATGCACTCTGCAGTGCTTGCCTAAGCTTCACAAATTGTACTAGGCATAGTTTGATGAATTTAAGATTGGATCCTCAGCCTTACCAAGTGATACATTCCCTACATACCACTTAAGGGGCCATCATTTTAGAGTTTAGACCTGAAACTCACAGGTTCATTTTTTAGATAGGTCCAATTTTTTTTTAAATTGTGTGTGTGTGTGTGTGTGTGTGTGTGTGTGTGTGTGTGTGTGTGATGTGTCTTGAGTGGAGGAGAATACAGTTACTCATTGGTATTTGACTCAGTATCTAATAAGCTACAGTTTACAAATAATAGGGGCTAGGTTTTTACATAGATAAAGCATTGAAGCCTAAAGTTCCTATGAGCATTTTCTCCTGGAGGAAACACATAACTTAGGAGACTCCAGCACTCACTCAATGTGTGTTCAAGGGAGCATGGGTCCACACATTTATATCACTTGCTTTAGGACCTTTCTTGCTAGGACTTACAAGCTGTAACCCAAAGGAAGAAGCAAAACCTGTTTGTCTGTTTCTTTTAAAAATTAAAAGAAGTTTAAAAAGATGGCAGATAACCTGCCATCTTGATCAGGTTGTATTATTTTGCTCAAATATCCACTAGAGGAAATTTGCCCTGAGAAAAGATTGATCTTCATTCCCACCTCAATCCCATCTCCATTCTTAAGTTTCTAGTTTCAGTGCAGTAAATTCAAAGTGCTCTTCTGGCTGTTCCAGTCATTAGAGGTCAGACAATGTTCTGTGTGGGTACATGCCGGGGATCTGGGGCAGATTTGGGGAGAAGCTGAATTGTTCAATGTAAAGTTGAAAGTCTTAATAATTACACAATATGTGTTTTCTGTCAGTATAATACTTATTTTTTCATCTGTGTAAGGATTTCCTTAGAAATATTCAAGGAGTTATAATTTCATCCTACATTTATGAGAAAAATTCTTGAGATCTTTAATCAAGGCAGTGAGGAGAAAGGAATTTCTTCCATCAGAAAGTAATGATGCACTAATTGCTTGAGGAAAAACAGAGTTGGAGGTTGTTTATTCTTATAACTAAAATTGTGACCAGCACTAAATGTTTTATTTGCTTCTACACACAGAGTGTATTTTAAGTCCTGCAGAATGGCCTATTCCTTCAATCCCAATACTTCACAGGCTGAAGCCAGAATATTTACTTTGAGTTAGAGGCCAGAATGGGTCACTTAGTCATTCTAACATGGCCTTGGCTACAATATGAGATAGTGTCTCAGACATTAAAGAAAACAAGTATGACTTACCTCTGTGAATCATTGCTTTCCTCCATATACACAAAATATAACTAAATCATATTATTTATATTATATTATACATATAAATCATATATAATAATATAATATGTAATTAAATTGATAGGTGATTAAATCTATTTCCCAAAAGGACATATTGGTCAGTCAGTCAATCAACAGTATGATTTTAACAATCTGAAATAGTTAACTAATAGAGAAGTCCCAGTCTAGTAAAGACAATAATTTCATAAGAAAATATTTAATAATTTCATAATAAACCCCATGTTAACAACAAAAGTTTGAAGAAAGATATTTCTTTTCTTTTTTTAAAATATTTTTTAATTAAGAAATTTTCTATTCATTTTAAATATCAACCACAGATCCACTCCCTCCTCCTACCCCACAGCCTTCCCCCCACCATCCCAACCCCTATTCCCACCACCTCCAAGGCAAAGCCTCCCGTGGAGAGTCAATAGAGCCTGATATACTCAGTTGATGCAGGTCCAGTCCCCTCCCCCTGCACCAAGACTGTGTAAGTTGTCCCACCATAGGCAGTGGGCTCAAAAAAGCCCATTCATGTTCTAGGGATGGATCCTGATCCCACTGCCAGGGGGCCCCTTAACCATATCAAGCTACATAACTGTCTCACCTATGCAGAGGGCCTAGTCCAGTCCCATGGAGGCTTCACAGCTATTGGTCCACAGTTCATGAGTTCCCACTAGTTTGGTTTGGTTGTCTCTGTATGTTTCCCCATTATGATCTTGATATCCATTGATCATAGAATCCATCTTCTCTCTCTTTGACTGGACTCCTGGAGCTTGGCCTGGTGTTTGGCTGTGGATCTTTGCATCTGTTGAAGAAAGATTTTTTTTTTATCACCTGGCAACAAGCTAAGTAAATGATAAAGAAATGTTCTATGTATAACCAAACTCCATTACCTGCAGGAAGTAACCCAAAAGGCATCCAAAGAAATGAGATTTGGCAAATGGCTGTGTTTTAATTTGCAGAGTTTATAAAGTTAAAGTACGTATACCATATCATAGATACATATTCAGTTTTCAGGATTTCAATGGGCAACTGCTTCCAGTTCTGCAAAGGCTGATTCTGTAATTACATATTTACTAGCAGATATGGGTATCTGGAGGATACCTGTGCAAATTAAGACTGACAATGCTCCAGCACATGTCTCTAGTAAAATGAAACAGTTTTTTTCCATATTACAACATAAAGCATATTATAGGTATGTCACACCATCCTACAGGACAGCCAGGTATAGCAAGATCTAATTGCACAAGAAAAGATATTCTTAATAAACAGAAAGGGACAATAAAGAGCCCCATAAATAGGTCACACACTGCTTTATTAACTTTAATTTTTAAATGCTAATGAGAAAGGAACAACAGCTGTAGAGAGACATTGGATAGTAGAAAAACTTGCTGAATTAAATCAGCCTATATATTTTAAAGATGTGTTGACCTCAGAATGGGAACTAGGATATGTATTACATTGGGGAAGAGGTTTTGCTTTTGTTTCCACAGGAGAAGAAAAACTGTGGATACCATCCAGATTCATAAAGATTAAATTTGAACAAGAGGGACCTTCCAAAATATGAAAGGTGTTATAATTCATCAGACTGCTTGGTCATTTAATCCAGATTAATTTATAAAGACTAACAAATGACTTTCATTTCATTAGGTATGAATAAATACATAAATAATAATACTATTTTTGAATGATAATTTACCAAATGCACACTTGCCTTACTGGCATGAAAGGAAAAATAGATTTTTTTTCTTAAGCTGTGTATCTTAAGTCCATGTGAGAATGTTAGACTGTGGATTGTCAGGTGGCCCCTGCCCTCTTAGACACCAGCTTTTGAGTTTCCTTCTTAAATTTTAAAGGATATTTTTGTTGTTTAGCATTAAAAACACAGTTAAGAGATTTAAAATATTTTAAGTAAATTCAAAAGGTTACTACAGTTTACACATGTTTTATAAATCTCTAAGAGTTGGAGTGATTTGGAGCTAAGATAAAATACTTGACCAGGGTGGTGGCAGCCCATGCCTTTAATCCCAGCAGAGATAGGCAGACCTCTATAAGTCAGCTGTTTTCTAAATTCTAGAGTTACAGTGAACAAGGTGGTGGTGTCGCACGCCTTTAGTCTGACCATCAAGGGACAAAACTCAGTTGAGAAATCACATACCATTATATATATATATATATGCAGTATGCTCTACAGGGTTACTAGAAAGGCAGCTAACTTCCAATGGAGACACGAACAAAGCACAGCTTTTGCAGCTGCCAGTAACCTCTTCTCCATGCATGCAGCCCTGACCAGGGCTGAACCAGATAACACCCTAATTACGGATATCATAGTTTTTGATGTATTGGCAACTGAGGACTCTTCATAAAGCAAAAAGGAGTCCACCAACATTTGCCTGGTGGCTTCTATTGCAAATGCTTTTCATACATGGAATATAAACATTCTTCCTTTGAAAAACAAGTCTGGGTACTTTATGAGGCATGCATAACCTTATACTCAGTCATTGCCAACCACCCTATGGTCATAAGGGTACCACTCACTATGATGGATTGGATCTGTTCAAAGGCAGAGTCCTTTGTAGGCTTAGCCATGGAAAGAAAGGTATTACAGTGAAACTGGGTCCTATCTGAATTCCTACATGACCAGACTGTGGTAGCAAAGGGGAACTGTGTCTTCTTGTACTGAGGAAATAACTCAGTTGCCTATAATTCCCATCCCCAAACCACTCACCCCTCTCCCAAAAGAGGCACCATTGCACAGAGGAGATCAACAGAATGGTCATGGTATTTGACTAACACATGGCTTACTGCTGGCTCATCAACCACTGATGGAACCAAAACTAAATGGGATGGGAAGTGGCAGCCTGTAGACCAGGGGATGGAATAACTGTTACCCGAGGAAGGAACCACCAAATCAGCACAGCACGCTAAAGTAACAGCAGCAATATTGGCTATAAGACAAATAGCTAAGGAAGGCAAAAGGAAAATCTCCATCTGCTCTAATTCATGGTGCATGTGCAATGGTATAGCTATATGGTCATCAAATGGAAAAACACACTAACTGGCAGATGTCAATGATATCTGTTCATGGCAGTCATGAATGGAGGTGGAAAACCTAGCAAAACTTAGCAAAGACATCAAATTTTATGTAGCTCATACAGGCAAGACAGACAAGACATATTAAAATAATGAAATTGGCATCATATTTAATTGAGACTGGAATATTAACATTTTCCAGGGAACAAATTCAGAAAAAAGTCAGTGAGAATGATAGATTACACATTCAAAAAAACTTGCAAGTTTTTACCCCAACACTAAAAAATAAGTGAAAATGGAGAACCAAATTAAATCAGGACAGCTTTATGAGAATAACTACTATAAGGAATCCATAGCCAGTGGGTGATTCACACCTTGAATCCCAGCACTTGGGAAGCACATGACTTTAATCCCAACACTTGGGAGGCAGAGGCAGGTAAATAAGAATTACAGTGATTTAAATTTAAAAGTCACTTGTAAAAGGCAGGCTGAAATTCAAAGTAAATGTCCTTTGTAGCCTAAAAATAAATATACTTTAATCTTGAAATTATATATAAAGAGAATGGGGGATATAAGTATATTTATCCACACACACTAAGGTATATTTAGTTTCAAAATTTCAAAAGAATTTCTTAATTGAAAGATGATATGTTTCTATTGCCAAAAACTATTTTGCCACAGGAAAGGTGCCCAAATGGGACCCCCCACACCCCAACATAGTTAGGGTTTGGGCAGGGTTTTACTTTAATCTTTCCAGGAGAATAAAAGAATCCAACTAAGGAATCTGGAGACCAACTGGGTAAGTGAAACATCTGAAGAAAAACAACAGATCATCAAGAGAAAATGTCCCAAGAAAAAGAGTAAATTGTCCTAATGGCCTAATGGTACCAACCTCCAGCAGGGTAGTGTCGAGTGTCCTTAATCTTCCTAAACGCTTGTTTCTGCTGCCCTCTATAGACCTAAGTGGCAAAGAGTTCTTGTGGTTTCAATTCAATTAAAAATTAAAGCTGGCTTTGAAGTTGTAGTGAAGCTCTCTCCTTCTCCAAAACCATGCATGCTTGTTAAAGGAAAACTAAAAAAAAAAAAAAAATCTCTGTCTCATATCAGAAGAGCCACCTGGTATGGGACAGAGGAAAACAAAAAACAAGGGACTATTCTATTGCCACTAATCCCATAATCATTTGGTTTCCATTTGACTCTCTGAAACTTTTTTAAGGTATAAATATTATCCTAAAATCTATAAGATCATTGAGTATATATAAATTTTCTGTGATGATATTAGTGGTTATATAAAGTACTAATTTTAGAAATAAGCTTCACATAGCTTCTTGTACATATTTTCAGATTTGAGTCTGAAGCAGGTAACTAGGAAGTCAGTTTGTATAACCTGGATAGATTGTACTTAATAGATTGTAGTCCTCTAATCTTTCAGAGATCTGCTGAATACGGCATTTAAAATATTTAAATTTTTACAATAAATTGTGACTATTTCTAACAGTAACCTTTGAGGTCTCAAAGACGATGGGGCCCTGCAATGACAAAGCCACCTGATTTGTGGTAACACCACTAAGCTGACAAACACCACTGAGATATCAGTTTGGGACTGCACACTGCTCGGGACATTCAAATTGCTGGGTTCATATGAAACTGACATGAACATTTTACAGAACTTTGAACTCAAAAATATTTAATCCTAAAACTGCCAAATACAACCAAGCTGGACACTGTGGAAAGCTTGACAGAAATAGCTTCATCATTGTAAACAGTTTTACCGTGTTCAAGTTAAAACCTTCCCCTTTTATTTAGACAAAAGGGGGGGAAATGTTGCAGGATATTTGATCACATTGGGAACGCTGAGACTGAGTTATTTACTGAAAAAAATCTGCTTCTGGTTGTGGTGTGGCTCAGCCCTAGCATACACTTTAAATCTGAAAGCTTTCTGCTTAAATATTGTAAACAGGATTAAATAAATGAGTCAACCATAGGTCAAGAGGCAGAGCAAGCAACCAGTTGACAGGGAAAGAACTAAGAGAGAAAGAGAAAGTCAGAGAGAGAGAGAGAGAGACAGACAGACAGACAGACAGACAGAAAGTAGAAGGGAGGAACATCCAGTTGGAGGAGTTTTTGTTTGAGACAGCATGGAGGAAACCTCTCTTTTGGGTATGCTGTCAGAAGAGGAAGCAGATGAGTGCGTTCTCAGCCTCTCTGAGCTAGCAGATTTTCGCCCCAACATCTGACTCCTTTTATTGGTAAAAGAGAACAGTAGAGACTTAGTTAAAAACAACACAGGTGGTCAAGCATGGGACTTTAAAATAAAGAGGATAAAATCTGAACATGTTGCCTTGCTGCAGATCATCAAAGCACTGTCCATTGGAGGTAGGGATTTCTAGCTCTAAGGGAATCATTTTAAAATGTGACCTCCCTGTGGAGATTTATTACGAAAGGAAGAAATATGTTAATTTTTGTGTTGGTTAGTATCTTTTCAATAACTTCGCCACACATATTAGACTAGCTCTGATCAGTATTTTCTCTGTCAGGATTCCTGGTAGATGTATAGAGAGTTGTAATTTAGGCTTCTCTAGAGCAGTGGAGTGATTTTTCCTTATGCCTTTCTTCACTGTTTTTCCATCATTCAGTGGTCAGAGAATAGTTAGAGGATACTGGAAACACAGGATCCCCTGCAAAGCAGACTTTGCGGGACAGAACACGCAGTGTTTTATATGGATGGTTTGTTCTTCCATGTTTTCAGCTACTTCCTTTACAAAGAATTCTCAAAGACCCCATCCTGTGTAAAAATGGATTTCCCTTTTTCAGAAATGGAGTGAAATCTCTCTGTCCTCATTTCTCATTAATCACTAGTATAACTTGGAATTCTCTTGCTTATCCTTTCCACATGGCACAGATGCAATGCAGCATTTGGGACAAAAATTACATCAGCACTCAACAATTAGGGTACATGAAGCTTCTAACAGGATGCATATAAGGATATCTACAAGGGCTTCAAGCTGTCAGAAATTAATGTAAATGTGAGGTCCTAGAATGTTTGCATTCAGAAATGGCCCTGTGTTGGTTAGTTTTGGGTCAACTTGACATAAACTAGAGTAATTTGGGAAGAGGGACACTCAGTTGAGAAAATGCCTTTATAAAACTGACCTGTAGGCAAATCTGTGGTGAATTTTCTTATCTATTGATCTTCTATAACCTGCATGGCTTGGGTTCTCAACTCACTAGAGACACACAAACATACATACAGTAAAGACAGGATCCTGTGGGAATTTTCTAACCCTCCACAACCTGGGACTCCAGCATGAGCATTCAGTACAGCACAGGGATAGGAGTTAGCTAGTCTCTGTAGGTTGTCTCTACAGGTGAGCATTTTCAAGCTGTAAAAATACTCGAAGACAAAACATCATCAGCTGCTAGTCTTTGCACACACTGAGCAATCTTTTATCAACTCTCATATGCAGATTCCCAAAGAAAGCTTTGTCATTCCTCTTGAGCCAAATGTTCCACCCTTAAATGAAGAGCTAAAGATAATCAACAGTTTATCCAAGATGGAGAATCAGACATCTCCAGCATTAACCACCCAGTAGATAATCCAGTCCAATGTGTTCAACTCAGCATACACACACACACACACACACACACACACACACACACACACATCAGCTGAAAAAGACATGAATGCGAGGGAGAGTTGGAGGGGTCACAGTAAGACTGAGGTGACAATTTAATTGAGAGCAATCAGACTTTTATATCCTTATCAGAAACAGAATATAGCGATGATTGTGCTAAGATTAATACAGTTGTAATTTCCAGGATACAATGATGTTTGTAAGCTATACAGGGCATACAAGTTTAATGTCTAAAACCAATTGTCCTGTCAAATTTCAATGCTTCCTTAACTTCCAAGGGAACATACAGAGAAACACAAAGTGGCCTGAATGTTTCACTACCTGAGGGAGTGCTCCAGTTTCTTAGGAACTGAAATACACACAGTGCCCCAGGAGCCATGGATTCTATCCTGAAAAACCTATAAAGCACACCTCTCAAGGCGGCTAGGCTAGGCCAACTCCATGGTTCCATGCATTTTACTATAGGAAAGAATGACCATGTGTACCAAAAGAAGTACTGATCATCTTTCAGCACACACAAGTAACTGAATTTCCCATATGTTTTTCAGTTGAGAGGGGGTTAGTTTCCAGCTAATGGGGAGTAGGAAAACCTAAATTACATCTGTTCCAGTTTTAAAATACCTGGGTAGAACCATCTCGATCTACCTGCTCTTCAGTACAGCCAGCTAGAGCAAACCCTCCCAAGAGCCCAAGGGTATGAAGAAACCCTGGGTGGTGATATGCACCATCGAGGTATATTACTCATTTGGGGCTGCTCTGTGCATGAAAAAAAATCAACTTCAATGAATAAAATTTGAGTGTTTTAAGAACAGCAATTATTAATGCATTAATTAAAACCTTATTTAAATATTCTATTGCAAATTTACATTCTCAAAAGCCTTAAAACATACTCATGTTATTTCTCTCTATTGGTGCGGTATCTATTATTTGGTCATCTTTACTGCATTCAGAATTTCTTTGCAGATTAATTCTCATGGGTCTAAGCAAAAGACTCCTGAGAATCTAAGTTGGACTTAGAATCACTTAAATCAGGCGACCTAGTTTTCTTTCCTGATAAAAATCCATCAATTTTCCATTCCTTGTCAGTTCATCTGACTGAACTTGGTGCTCTGCCTTTTTTTCTTAGCCCTGTACATGCTTTCTAACCTGCTTCCGTCTAATCACAGACATTTTCCATCTTCTGGACTGCTGGCTTTGCTGGAGAAAATTACATAATTCTGCCAAGTTGGACAGATTTATAGTTTCCAATTTCAGCTGGACCCTTCAAATTGCATTTCATTCATTACACTCAGTCGTTTGGTTTGTTAGCCCTGGTCTATATGAAGGTATGAGCAGAATCGTCCATTTTACAGCACATATATTTATTTCTGGCTGTCTAGAAAGCCTTTCACACATACAAACTTCTGAATTTTTCAACTGGTTTCCTACATTGTGTTACCCTGCCTTTACTCTCCTGCCTCAGTTTCCACTTACCCTCGTGATCTCCCTCAAAATGACCTATGCACTATTCCATGGCCAATTGCCATTATCAAATGCCAACATCATTGGGAGAGATGCTGTCAAATATGGTTGTAGGGTACTTCTCCTTTGTAGAGTGTCAGGATAAGGAAGTTTCTTGAAAGAAATGAAATATAAAATTTGATTATGTAAGTACTATTTTGCTCTTCTGTATAAGGTTATAGCAATCATTAGCATTTATTAAATATATCAAATTACGTTAAGCATTATAAATATAATACCTTTAATTTTTATATACAGTTTTATGTATATGTAATCCCCCATATAGTATAAGAACACAATAACCCATCATTAAAGATGCATAAACTTTGTTCCTCTGTTCTTAATTTTCTCATACTAATATAAATACATATACATTAATAATAACATTACTATGTTTTTTAAAACTCTTTTCCTTTTACTTAATAGATTTTTTTTCCTCACATATATAAATCCTAATTAGAGCTTCTCCTCCCCTCCTCAACTCCTACCCAGATACAACCCTTGCTGTCTCTCATTAGAAAACAAACACACTTCTAAGAGGTAATAAGCATAGAATGGAATGGAATGGAATGGAATGGAATGGAATGGAATGGAATGGAATGGA
>CABHPH010115326.1:0-12843 GCA_902168325.1 Peromyscus nudipes
CAAGGTAAGTATTTGCTTCACCTTTCAGGGTATGGAGAAGCCTCTGCTGTATGGAGGAAGTAGGGGTAGGTTCACACAAGGGACAAGCCAGTTGGGCATATCAGCTATAGAGCTGGGCATTGTGGGTTCTGAGTTTGGATTAGGGCTTAGTGACCTTAGACAATACCCTCTTACCTCAGTCTGTTTCCTTACAAGCCCACTATGGCCATTTACTTATTCCTCACCTCCTAACCACCTGCCCTTCCCTCCCCCCATTGGAAATGATATGCAGGACCCCAGGCATGATACACAAGTGCGGTATTAACTGAGCCCTACCCACGAACACTTACTCTGAGGTTGGTAGGTATGGATAGAAATATAACAATTCCAGCACTCGGGAGGCAGAGGCAGGTGGATCTCTGTGAGTTCAAGGCCAGCTTGGTTTACTAAGTGAGTTCCAGGACAGCCAGAGACACATAGTGAGACCCTGTTTCAGCCCCGCCCCCAACTCCCCACCCCCACCCCGCCAATAGCAACAGGAACGTGAGGTGTTAGCACATGCCCAGCATATGCAAGAGCATGGGTTTGCTCCCCAGCCCTGGAGACAAGACAAAAAGGAGCAGAAAGTTCCACACAAAGCTGCTAGCTAATAAGGAAGTAGTGGACACTGAAAAAAGGTAAGAAAACTACAGACTCCCTTCAGGTATGGTCAGAGAAGATGACTTGTCAGGAGAGACAGGGAGAGGCTCACAGCAGAACTTAGGCAGACACAGAACAGTCTGAAATGGTGAGCAGAGGGGTGTGGTATGACCTAAGGACAGGTTTCTCTGGTGATGGTGGTGGAGAGGTCGACAGAGACAGAGACAGACAGATAGGCAGACAGACAGACACATGGGTGGGGGGAGACAGACAGACACAGACAGACAGATAGACAGACAGAGAGACTGTTTGTAGGCCAGAAGTCAACCCAGAGTCATTCCTCAGGTGCTGTCTGCCTTGGTTTCTGAAACAGGACTCCTCCCTGGTCTGGAACACACTGACTAGCCCAGGCTGAGCGGCCAGTGAGCCCCAGGGACCTGCCCATCTCTTCCTCCCCAGTCCTGGGATTACAAGCATGCACCACCATGCCCAGCCTTTTGCGTGCTTTCTGGGACTGAACCCAGGTCCGCATGCTGTCAGGCCTTTACCAATGGAGCTAGCTCCCCAGCCCTACCATTTTTATTTTAAAGTAGGCCAGGCTTCCCTCTCTCAGGTCACAGTTCAGCCTGGCAAGCCCTTTGTGTTGCCTCTCCCCAGCAGAGGTTATGTACAGTCAGAGAGCACACACTCATTCCGACCTTAGACTAACGACCCCCAGGAACCAGAGGACAGCCCCAACCCAGAGGCAATGCCTTTCACTGTGCCTTCCTACTGGTCCTTGTGTTCTGACCCAGGGCTCCCCAGTCCCCGACAGCACAGGAGAGCCAGTGGAGGAGGAGGACCCCTTCTTCAAGGTCCCTGTAAACAAGCTGGCAGCAGCCGTTTCCAACTTCGGCTATGATCTGTACCGCCTGAGATCCAGTGCCAGCCCAACTGCCAACGTTCTGCTGTCTCCACTCAGCGTGGCCACAGCCCTCTCTGCTCTTTCTCTGGGTGAGTGTCAGCGGAAGGTGGCTGCAGGTGGACCTGAATTCCCTACCCTGCATCTCCATGCGTATACTGCCAGGGAACAGGAAAGGGTTGGTGGGGGCTGCAGCTCTGGCCAGGTCCTGGTTACACACACACACACACACACACACACACACAATTCCTACCACTTTATCAAAGTGACACTCAATCCTTGGTTTCTTAAGAGGACTCCTATTGTGTGCTAGGCATTTACCCAGGTTCTAGGGGTACAACTGTCACAAGCAGGCCCCGGTTCCCCCTCACAATAGTGTAGCTAATGACGGGAGAACTTGAGGGAATGCATCCCACCCATCTCTCTCTGTAGGTCTGATGCCTTGGCCTATTAGAGGCTTTTCCTAGCAATGCAGTCATTATTCCCCTGAAGCTCTTTGTCCACCTAGAATGTCTGCAATATCAGCCTCCCTAGGCTCTCAGAAGACGAGACTAGATGTCTAATACCCTGTCCTGCTGTGGGTCCCCCGGGCAGTTATGAAGCCTGCCATCCTTTCCCCCCGGCAGGAGCTGAACAGCGAACAGAATCTGTCATCCACCGGGCTCTTTACTACGACTTGATCAGCAACCCCGACATCCACGGCACCTACAAGGAACTCCTCGCCTCTGTTACTGCCCCTGGGAAGAGCCTCAAGAGTGCTTCCAGAATTGTGTTTGAGAGGAGTCAGTAGCCACCCCCACCCCGCCCCTCAGTCTATGTAGCCCAAGCTGGCCCCTGCTTTCCAAGTGCAGACACGCCATCATGCCTGGCATGTGGCTGCTTTTCTGGCCTGGGTCATCTGTGTGCTCCATGCTGGGGTTCGGTCTAAACAACAGACTGTGTGTGCTCAGGCCAGGCCTGGCACTGGTGGGCAGGAAAGGGCCTGTGAGACCACAAAGGAGCAGAAAGAGGAAGTGGGCTGTGGGAGACAGCAGGAGGGTCTGGGGAGGGCAGTAACATGAAGGGGAAGGCGATGGGTGGAATCCATTGTTCCCTGTCCAGGGTTTGGACAAGCCAGCAGATGCCCCAGCAAGTCAGGGAAGATGCTGGGCAGGAAGCTGGGGTCTGGCAGGCTTTCAAAGTGCTGGCTCAGCTCTCATACACTAATCTTTGATCTGCTCCCTCTCAAGAACTTCGAGTAAAATCTAGCTTTGTTGCACCTCTGGAGAAGTCATATGGGACCAGGCCCAGAATCCTCACTGGCAACCCTCGAATAGACCTCCAGGAAATTAACAACTGGGTGCAGGCCCAGATGAAAGGGAAAATGGCTCGGTCCACGAGAGAAATGCCCAGTGCCATCAGCATCCTCCTCCTCGGCGTGGCTTACTTCAAGGGTGAGGGCTTCCCCACTTCTCTTGGGCCAAGCAAGGGAGGACGGCAGGTGTGTCTAGTGGTGGTGGTGAACACGAATGCAGATGCACGGCCAGAGGAGGATATGAAAACCATGTGGGCTTGCTTCTCTGCTTATCACCTACCAAGCGTCTCTGAACTATGTGACAAGAGAAACGTCTGAGTGGAGCTGGACACAGATCTCTGATTTGAATCAGACCAGGTTTAATCATGGCTGTGCCCTGTGAGTGCAGAGCCCTGTCTAAGTTTCTCCTGAGCCATCTGTCTCCTCAGCTTTCCTGTGAGGATTATACATCTACTTCACACTCTGTACAATATATGCTGTGTTATTCTCACAGCAGCCCAGTACCACTCCTGGGCCCGCCCTGTGCTCATGAAACTGTGTCATTACCTATCGACACTCTTCTAGGCGGTAGTAATGTGTCAGGAGACCCTTCCACAGGCCTCATATGAGGTCTGCTTTATTCAGAAAAGGGCTTGCAGCAGGAATAGTTTGACCAATTTCCCTCTTAAAATGTGACCATTTTACTGAGTAGCAGCAAGAGTGGACGCCTGAGCTAGAGGAAAGCCTGGGCCTTCCTACTCCACAGAGTACACAGAGTACAGGAGAGCAGGCACAACCCAGCCTGTTGAAGGCCACCTTAAACAAAAGGGCTTGGTGATCCGAGTCAAAGTGAGAACACCCACTTATTTTCATCTGAGTTTGTGTGGGGAAGAGAGCCGGATCCTATGGTCTCTGTCACACGTGCTGGGACCCAGCATCTCCTGTGTCCATGACAGCTCAGGTTTGTTTGGCCAGTGGAGACACAACATGGTCCTCTGGCCTTTCCAGTGACGGTGGCTCAGGAAGCTCTATCTGTTTCCTTCCAGGGCAGTGGGTAACAAAGTTTGACTCGAAAAAGACGACCCTCCAGGATTTTCACTTGGATGAGGACAGGACTGTGAAAGTCCCCATGATGTCAGAACCCAAGGCCATCTTACGATATGGCTTGGACTCCGATCTCAACTGCAAGGTCTGTAGGGATGGGGGGTGGGTGGGAGGGGTCAGAGAGGGGCAGGGTGGTAAAGGAATGGATGGCCGCTGAGAATGGCCAGCTATCTGAAGTTTGCTGTGTGACTTTGGGCAAGTTAGTAATGTTTCTGGGCCTTTCCTTTTTCCTCCTCCTCTTCCTCTCCTCCTCTTCCTCCCCGCTCCCTTCTTTTGGTTTTTCAAGACAGGGTTTCTCTGTATATGCCTGGCTGGCCTGGAACTCAATTTGTAGACCAGGCTGGCCTCAGACTCAGAGATCCATCTGCCTCTGCCTCGCGAGTGCTGGGATTAAAGGTACTCAGAGCTGGGGATGGTGACACACACCTGTAATCCTAGCAGTCAGGAGGCTGAGGTAGGGTCATCAAGAGCCCGGTCTGAGCTGTACTTTGAAACCATTTCAGAAAACAGAAATGGGCCAGAACAATGGCTCAGTGGTTAAGAGCACTGGCTGCTCTTTCAGAGGAGCCAGGTCCGATTCCCAGTACCCACATGGCAGCTCACAATTGTCTGTAACTCCAGTTCCAGGGGGATCTGACACCCTCTTCTGGCCTCTGCAGATAACAGGCATGTCTGTGGTACACAGAGAGACATTCAGGCCACTACTCATACACATAAAAACAAAAACCAAACAAACAAAAGAACCAACCAAAAAAAGACTAGGCACTCATTGGATGTCCCACAATGGTAGAACACTTGCCTAGTATGAGCAAGGGCCTGAGTTTAATCCTTAGTACTGCCAAAATGAAACAGAGAGAAACTTGGCACTCAAATGTTGATTTATTCATCATCTCTTTCCTTTTTTCTCTTCGAGACAGAGCCTCATGTAACTCAGGCTGACCTCAAACTTACTAGCTGAGGATGACTTCGAACTCCTGACCTTCCTGCCTCTATTCCCAAATGCTGGCATTGTAGGCACGTGCCACTACCCTGGTTAATGCAGTGCTGGGGATCAACCCACAGCTTCCCGCATGTTAGGCAAGTGCTCTACCAACTGTGCTACGGCCCGAGCCCAAAGCTGTCTTTTCCTGACAGCTCCTCTTTTTAGAATCAAGAGCCAAATTCTGACAAGTTGTCATGAACGTCCACACTGACATTCTAAGACTCTCAGAGTGCATCTGACTTCTCTCAGTTCCAAATCAGTAGTCACTAACCTCTTCTAGGCTATGGTTTCTTCGGAAATCTGACAAAAGGGCCTGAAACAGTAGGGTGTGGTGGCACACTTTAATCCCAGCACTTGGGAGGCAGAAGTAGGGGGGTTTCTGGGAGTTTGAGGCCAGCCTGGTCTATATAGAAAGTTCTTGGGCAGCATAATGGAGAGATCTTGTCAAAAAAAAAAAAAAAGCCTGACCCACTAGAGAAACGACATTTCCGTATATGGTTGCACAGGGCTCTGGGAAGCCCTGACACTGTCCCACGGGCCTTAAGGTAAGAACCTGTGTTCAAAGGGTCTGTTTTACTGTTTGTTTGTAGTCCAGGGCTCTGCACAAAGCAAATGCTCAGTAAATGCTGGCAGGTAGACTCTGGGAGGACATTCAACTCCGGCTCCTGAGAACCAGGTCCTGGTTAGTGTCACCAACTTGACACAAGTTAAGAGTCATTTAGAAGTGGGAACCTCAACTGAGACAGTGCTCCCACCAGGCTGGCCTCTGGGCACACATAAGGGGCATTTTCTTGATTAATGATTGATGTGGGAGGGCCCAGCCCACTGTGGACCATGCCACTTCTCAACATGTGGTCTGGCTGGTGGAAAACAAGGCTAATAAGCCTTGGGGGAGTAAGTCAGAGAGCAGTTCCATTGTGGCCTCTGCTCCAGCTCCTGCCCTGAGTTCCTGTGGTGATCAGTGTGACCTGAGAGTTCTAAGATGCAATAAACCCTTTCCTCGACAAGTTGCTTTTGGTTATATTTTATCACAGCAATAGAAACCCCAACTAAGATAAATCACAAGCTAAAAATTTTTTCTTCAAACTTCTGTTGGTATTAAGCCGAGAAGAAAACTGTGGAAGATAGCCACTGCACGGGTTAGGGCTGAGGCCGGCCCCAGGACTAACTCCCGTGCTTCTCTGTTGTTAGATTGCCCAGCTGCCCTTGACAGGAAGCATGAGCATCATCTTCTTCCTGCCCCTGACGGTGACCCAGAACTTGACCATGATAGAGGAGAGCCTCACTTCTGAGTTCATCCATGACATAGATCGAGAACTGAAGACCATCCAAGCCGTGCTGAGCGTCCCCAAGCTGAAGCTGAGCTATGACGGCGAAGTCACCAAGTCTTTGCAGGAGATGAGTATGTGTGAAGACCACTTTGCTCCGGGGGGCTGGAAATGAGGCTGAGTCTTCCAGCCTTCCATCTTGCTGACAGAACTTTGTAGGGAGGCTCTTGGGCACTTGCTACATTATTATGAGGGAAGGGAGCACAGAACCACTGTCCCATCAGACGTAGTCCTTGGTCCTATGAGCACATACCCTTAACAGCCCAGAAGACCGTCTCAGGCCAGGTCTGTTTACCTTGGTTTCTCATACAGCCTTGCTAGCTCTATGCTCCCAGGTAAGTCCTGGGCCTGTAGTAGCTCAGAGCACCACATACCCCACAGGGCAAAGCAGTGCTCCACTCCCAGCTTGCTTTCTTGAGAATCATCTTACACAAACCAGGACTGTGTGTGTGTGTGTGTGTGTGTGTGTGTTGGACAAGGAGGGTTTTAATGGAATCTCTCAATCTCTACAGAGCTACAGTCCTTGTTTGAGTCCCCTGACTTCAGCAAGATCACAGGCAAACCCGTCAAGCTCACCCAGGTGGAACACAGGGCTGCTTTTGAGTGGAATGAGGAGGGGGCGGAAAGCAGCCCCAACCCAAGCCTCCAGCCGGTCCGCCTCACCTTCCCACTAGACTATCACCTCAACCAGCCTTTCATCTTTGTCCTGAGAGACACAGACACGGGGGCCCTGCTCTTCATAGGCAAAATTCTGGATCCCAGGGGCACTTAATGCTTCTCCTCAGTGTGCTCCAGAAGAAAATCCTAGAGGGATGGCTGATTACACATTCCAGGAAGGCTGCCCTATAGCTTCAATGTATCCTTTGCAATAAACGAGCTTTTCCTGAATTTTCACTGCTTTCTTCCTTCTGTTTGGAGCTGTGTTCAGTATAGAGAGAAACTGGTCCTTACGAATTTACAAGGTGGTAACTGGCCCTGCTTAACTGCAGAAACTAACCATTTCCTGTTCCGGGAGCACTGGTGAATGAGGACTCACACCCGCCCTCACACACAACTACAGAAGCTTGCTGTGGCGCTCCTCAGCTTTCTCTCGCTATAATACCTTCCTGGGGAAATCCACAGCTGTTTTAGAGGTCCCAGCCCATGACTGGGCCCCCTGCTCTGGGGCATGGGGTGAAGCAGTCTTGTGACTTGTCTTTTATGACCTGGAAGCAAAGAGAAAAGAGGAGACCAGAGATCTCCTCGGTTGGCCACCTCCCACTAGGTCCAACCTCTTTTTTTTTTTTTTTTTTTTTTTGAGACAGGGTTTCTCTGTGTATCCCTGGCTATCCTGGATCTCGCTCTGTAGACCAGGCTGGCCTCGAACTTACAGAGATCCGCCTGGCTCTGCCTCCTGAGTGCTGGGAATAAAGGTGTGCGCCGCCACCGCCCGGCCTTAGGCCCAATCTCTTAATAGTTCTACTATCTTCTGGGACCACACTTTACCACATGGGTCCTTGGGGGACTCACAATCTACACCGTAGCACACGTTCCTGAAGAACCCAACTAGGTTTACTTGTGCATCTACGTGTGTTTATGTAGGTATGTGTTTGTGCATCGGGTCATGTAGGGGCCAGAGGTCATATCTTGGGTGTCATTTCTCAGAAGGTGTCCACTTTAAAAGTTAAAAAAAACAAAAACAAAACATACATTATTGAGGGGCTGGAGAGATGGCTATGGGATTAAGAACCTCTTGCAGAGGACTCAGGGTTGGGTTCCCAGCACCCACGGGGTGGCTCACAACCCTGTATAGCTCCAGTTTCAGGGACTCTGACGCCCTCTTCTGGCCTCCATAGGCACTGCATGCATGTAGTACACAGACATGTATGCAGGCAATAATACCATACCCATAAACATTTAAAAATTATAGCCGGGCGGTGGTGGCGCGCACCTTTAATCCCAGCACTCGGGAGGCAGAGGCAGGTGGACCTCTGTGAGTTCCAGGCCAGCCTGGTCTACAGAGTGAGATCCAGGACAGGCTACACAGAGAAACCCTGTCTCGGGAAAAAAAAAAAATCATTATCTGTATGCATGCATGATATGTATGGGTGCCACAGCATGTATATGGAGGTCAGGGGACAGTTGTGTGGAGCTGGTTCTCTCCTTGTACCTCTATGTGGCTTCTGAGGACTGGACTGGAGTTGCCAAGCTTGTGCTATAAGTGTCTTTTCCTGCTGAGACATGTTACCTCTCCCCACCCTGTTTTTTATGGATAGTCTCTCACTGGCCTGCATCAGACTAAGTAGACCAGGCTAGCTGGCTGGCCAGTGAGACTCAGGGATCCATCTGTTTCCATCTTGCCAATACTGGGTCACAAGCATATGCCACCACATCTCATTTCTCTTCACATGCGTTTTGGGGGTTAACCTTGGGTTCCTGTGCTTGGAGGACAAGCTAAATTTTAACAATTGGGCCTATTTATTTATTTTTTGGTTTTTAGAGACAGGGTTTCTTTGTGTAGCCCTGGCTGGCCTGGAACTAGTTCTATAGACCAGGCTGGCCTCGAACTCAGATATTCACCTGCCTCTGCCTCCCGAGTGCCAGGATTAAAGGTGTGAGTCACCACCGCCCAGCTTGTGTGGTTTTATTTTTAAAAAAGGATTTATGCTTATTTTTAGTTACATGTGTATGTATTTGTCTGTGTGTGGATATGTGCATAGAGTGTAAGTGCTTGCAGAGGTCAGAAGCATCAGATTGCCTTGGAGTAGGAGTTACTGTGGTTTTGAGTTGCTGGTCACTAGGAATGGGAATTGGAATAGCTTGCCACTAGGCTAGGAATTGAGCCTGGGCTCCCTGCAAGACTAGCATATGCTTAACTGCTGAGCCATCTCTCCAGCCCTCTTATTTATAGGCAGGTCCTCACTATGCAGCCCTGGCTGGCCAGGAACACATTATGTAGAACAGTCTACCCTGAAACTCAAAGAGATCTGCCTGCATCTGCCTCCTGAATGCTGGGATTAAAATTGTGTGCCACCATATCAACCTTAAATGCAGTTTCATTTTATCCCTCTTTTATTAATTAATTAATTAACTAATTAATTAATTAATATTTTTTTCAGAGCTGAGGACCGAACCCAGGGCCTTGCGCTTGCTAGGCAAGCGCTCTACCACTGAGCTAAATCCCCAGCCCCCATTTTATCCCTCTTTTTATTTACTTTGAAAGATTTATTTTGTGTGTGTGTGTGTGTGTGTGTGTAGCACAAATTCTCATTGGTTTTAATAATAAAAACCTGGAGTCAGATATAGGGGTAAATGCTGAAAGATCAGAGAGAAGAAAGAGCAAGCCACAGTCAATCACCTCTTAACTTGCCAACTCCTCAACCTGAAAGAGACTGAGCTCCTGTCTTCTCCCACCTAATCTTATTACTTATTACACACCCAGCCATATTACTTCCTGTCTCCACCTCCCTAGTGCTGGGATTAAAGGCGTGAGCCTCCCAAGTACTAGGATCAAAAGTGTGTGCTACCACTGCCTGGCTCTGTTTTTCTTTAGACTGGACCAATCTTGTGTAGCCCAGGGTGGCCTCAAACTCACAGAGATTTGTCCACCTCTGCCTCCTGAGTGCTAGGATTAAAGGTGTGTGCCACCATTGCCTGGCCTCTATGGCTAACTAGTGGCTTAGCTCTGCACTCTGATCTTCAGGTAAGCTTTATTTGTTAGACCACAAACAAAGTATCACCACATGTGTGTGCATGCACACTTGAGTATCTGTGTAATTGTGTGTGGGTGCCCATGTAGTCCAGAGGTGATGGATCCCATGAACCTGGAGTTATAGGTGGTTGTGAGCCACTCCGTGTGGGTGCTGGGAACTGAACTGAGGTCCTCTGGAAAAGCAGTATGTGCTCTTAACTGCTGAAACAGCTCCTCAGCCCTTTTTTTAAAAATTATTTTTGTTTTGTTTTCCATAGAGTTTCTCTGTGCAGCTCTGGCTGTCTTGGAATGTGCTTTGTAGACGAGGATGACCTAGAACTCAGAGATTTGCCTGCCTCTGCCTCTTGTGTGCTTAGACTAAAGGCGTGTGCCATCATGCCCATCTCAGCCTTTTCATTTTTGAGACAAGATCTTTTGTAGCCCACACTGCCCTCTAACTTTTGACCATCTTGTCTAGCCTCCTGAGTGTTGAGAGTATAGGTGTTGCTACCATGGCCAGCCCATGCTAGATTTTAAGGCTGGCACAGGAATTCTCAAGCTAAGGTTACATGAGACAATGAGAGATTTATTTTTAGTTTTTATTTATGTGTATGACTGTTTTGCCTGCATTTATATCTATATATTTATATTTTATGTGAACCATGAGCATGCAGTGCCCACAGAGGCCAGAAGAGGGCAATGGACCCTCTGGAACTGGAACTACAATTACAAATGGCTGTTAGCTGCCATGTGGGTACTGGCAAACAAACTCAGTATTTCCAGAAGAGCAGTCCACTGAGCCATCTTTCCAGCCCTGAGAACGTATCCTTTGATTAAGAGTACATATTTTACAGAGGTAACAGGCTCTTAGGAACAAAACACACAGTATGTGTTTAGACTGGAATAACAACAGAACCGTCTGTACGACTAAACTTTTTTCCTGAAAAAACCCTACCAAAAAAATCTTACAGGTTGGGGCTGGAGAGATAGCTCAGAGGTTAAGGGCACTGGCTGCTTTTCCAGAGGTCCAGAGTTCAATTCCCAACAACCACGTGATGACTCACAACCATCTGTACTGAGATCTGGTGCCCTCTTCTGGTGTGCAGGCATACATGCAGGCAGAACATTGTGTGTGTGTGTGTGTGTGTGTGTGTGTGTGTGTGTGTGTGTAATAAATAAACAAATAAACCTAAAAAACAAACAAACAAACCTCTTTGTCAGAGTAAGTTAACAGACAGTAGGAGAATCAAATTCTGACCACTTTCCATTCCACAAATGTTTGAATGCTAACAATCTTCCATCACCCAGCTTCCTGGAAAGTTGCTGTCAGGCATCTTCAGGGCTATTTATTTCCTGATTGTAATGCCATGGCAACTAACAGCCACTTCTTGGGCATGGCCAGGGTGGGCAAGTTCTCAAGAGCAGTGCGTACGAACTTGGTTTTCTTTCCCACTAACTCATCTGAACACATAATGTAATAAGGATCAGTCAGAAAATCCCACAGTTACCTGACCCCGGGGGTCTGGACAACCACCACACACCAGTGAGGAAAGGGGCAGCCTCCTTCCCATCTGTCCCAGTTTGAAACCATAAGCAGCAATGTCTACAACCTCAGCACTGGGGGCGGGCAGGGATCTGGGGACGCAACGATGAGCCACACCCCCAGCTCCTTATGGAAGGTTCGGTAGACTCTTGATTCTCTTCTTTGTACCCATTACTTTAAAGCTAGTACTTGGAAGGCTGAGGCAGGAGGATGACAATGTTTGAGGCTAGACTGGCTTACAGAGTGAGAGCCTGTCTTCAAATAAACAAACCGAGTTGTCTACTTTCAGGTTTGCTAATAAATAACTCAGAAAGGAGGCATGTGTTATAACGTCATTCCTTCACGTTCGACTTTTATTAATACCTGGATAGTGAATGAAAGCCAGCGAATAAAATTAGAAAACTGCGGGGCTGGAGAGATGGCTCAGAGGTTAGGAGCACTGGCTGTTCTTCCAGAGGACCCGGGTTCAATTCCTAGCACCCAGATGGCAGCTCATAGCTGTCTGTAACTCCAGTTCTAGGGCTTCTGACACCCTCATGCAGACATACATGCAGGTAAAACACCAATGCACATAAAATTAAAAAAAAAAAAAGAATTAGAAAACTGGTAGGAAACAAATTCAGAGTTGCCATCCCAGGAAGAAACTGCCCAACAGTAAGACAGCCCCATGTTTATTTCTCCATTCACAGATTATACACCACCGGTTTTAAGGAAGAATTTAGGGAAGCAGGATACTGTAAGTATACCTGTGTGTCTCTTGAGGTAGAATCACACCGATTTCTTGCTGTGTGTTGTTTTTCAATTACAACACAAGACCAAGAGTTGAAGTTCCCACTGGGGTGGTACACAGCACTCGTTACCATCAGAAACCAGGGGAATGTTCCAGGGAAACAGACTCATCGTTTCGTGAGATGAAATGAAGCCAAAACCCGAGGCTAGTATCAGCTGCCTGCAGATCATCTGCGGCCCTTTAAAGCACTCAGCTTCCAGGCGCTGGCATAACTCTTTTTTTTTTTTTTGGTTTTTTTTAGAGACAGGGTTTCTCTATGTAGTTTTGGTGCCTGTCCTGGAACTCACTCTGTAACCCAGTCTGGCTTCAAACTCACAGAGACCCACCTGCCTCTGCCTCCCGAGTGCTGGGATTAAAGGGCCACCACCATCTGGCTGGTGTAAGTCTTTTCTGGGGATGGGGAGTTTCTATCAGAGGTCAGTTAATTCCTGCAAACAGTAGCCATCAGGACAGTGCTTCTCAACCATCGTGTTCCCCAAGTGCTCCCTGCCATCAAGACACAGCTTAGGACAGCTGGGCAGGTCCTGTCCTTTTTTTTTTTTTAAATTTTATTTCAACTTCAAAACAGAAAAAAAGTGCACAGAAACAAATTAAGTCTTAATGATGAATGTATCATCAATGAGAACCAGTTCAA
>CABHPH010115328.1:0-10723 GCA_902168325.1 Peromyscus nudipes
ACACACACACACACACACACACACACACACAAAGAGAAAGAGAGAGCCAGAGACAGAGAGAAACAGAGAGAGACAGAGACAGACAGAAAGACAGAGACAGACAGACAGACAGAGACAGACAGACAGACAGAGACAGAGAGAAAAACAGAGACAGAGAGACAGGGCTTGAAAATGAAAATCTGGGCTTAGATACAGAAATCTGGTGAAAGGTGTTAGGGCCAGCCGGAGATTCTCAAGGCTATATAAGGCCTGGTCTGAATAAAGTTCAAGCTAAGGGTTTGTCTCTCAGGCTTGTTTAGACATCTTGGAGACTCACAGGTAAGCCCAGGCAAGTTCTAGAGTAACCATCTGGTAAATCCACAGAAAAGTGGAAACAATAAGTTGTCATGCTTTTAAGCCACTTCAGCTTTTAAAGTGATTCATAGTAGAGGTCACAAATCCAAGAGTTATTTACAGTTAATTTTGTGAACATGATACATTTAAATAAAAATGTGCTCTGAGCTAAAAGTCTAAGAATACATGTTATGACTTTCACTTGTCTCATGCTTCAGATAAATTAACTGAACGTTCATTAAAATATCCTTCACAATTGGTATACCAATTTCTGCTAAGATAAGGTGAAAATTTTCCCAATGAGTCATTCTTGACAGACAATACATGTTTTCAGTATAAAGGAAGTTACTGCAAAGGATGGATTACCTTTGGGCACTTTTGTGTGGTCATGTGACTTCATCTTAAAATTTATTAACTCTTCCATCTTTAGCTTCCTCGTTGTTCCGATACTAATACCTGGCCATTACAATGCCTGGACAGAAGAAGTGATGCTGTGCCTGGAATACAGTAATACTCAGTTCCTGTTGTCAGTTATCAAGAAATGAATTTTACCTTCTAGAACGTGAGTCCAACATACTCAAACATTAAACCAGTTCTAGAAGAGAAGCCCCGCTATGGCCTAAGACAAAAGCAACAGGTGTAGCAAAATCCAACCAATGGACCCCAGTACAGTAATCTCTGAGTAGGTCTGCTAACCCACCTTACTCTGAGGAAATCCCTGTCTGCCTTCTAAAGCTGAAATTATAGGTGAGCCTCCATGTCCACTAGGCATGTATGCAGGTTGTGGGAATTCACATGCTTAACCATTGAAGCATCTCCTCAACCATTATAGATAGCTTTTGGCTTAATTCCTGACGAAGATTCATTCCAACTTAGGTATTTATCATTACCATTGGGTAGGACCTATCAGTTTTCTCTCCCGAGAGTCTGAAAGTGGCATTACGAAAGTCAATGCCTTGTATTCGACCTGGCCTGATTTGTCTTGACTAACACAGCCAATATGAGAATGTAAAATAACAAAAGATTAATTACAATTCTCTCCTTTAAAACGTATTTAAAGTACATTTCCAGAACTCTTTCAGGTAAGAGTTGTTTAAATAGTGGTCAATGTGTAGTTATTTAAATATTTATGACCCCAGACTTGAGAAAGAAAGGAGAAGGAGGAAAAGATGAAAGAGGCATTAAGGGGAAAATGATATCTGTGGATGAAAAAGTTTATGATATGGCCATTTTTGAGGGTTGACTTAACCTCTATGATGATAATAAAGGAAGTTTCTGACACTGACAAATACCTGTTATGAATTCTAGGCCAAGTGGTTAACATCCGTTCAAGTCTGTATTAAAAATCTAATTTAAAAAAACAACAACTTACCATCAAAATAAAGTGTGCAACTGAATACATACCAGTCATGAACTTGTAGACAAACTCAACTTCTTTGAATCACTTTCTTTATCTTGGAAAAATTAAATGGTTATGCCTTGCTCAGAGGGATAATGTTGCTAATTCAAGCTATATCATTTTGTCTTTATGTCTTAGAAGAGCCTGGTGGGTTATTTGTCTGACACAACTTAAAGCCAACAAACAAGCAGTATTACTTACAGGAATAAAACTTCAGGACACTTCAAGTTTGTAAACCGAGATTAAAACACAAGATGCAAAACTTGTCCAAAACTTAAGGACAACAACAGAAACAGGACATTTTAGGCTTGCAATGACTTATCCAACTGTGTGTATATTGTATGTTGTGTAGCTCTTTCTTTATACTCAAATAATTCTGTCCTGGAGAAAGGAGCAAAGCTCCTAAGACCCAGGAAGGAAGTGAAACAAACAAGGCTCAGGAAATAAAAGAAACTTAGTAGCTCCTAAAAGCTCAATATTCACAAGACTCCTCCTCAAATTTATATAAGCAGTATAAATTGCTGGTGAGATGAACTATTTTGGATTCCCAGAGCTGCCTTCAAGCTGGATAAATTACTCCAGGGTTACAGCTTTCAGGAGCCATGACCCTTGCTAGGCTGACCTGTTGCATGCTGTAGCTTCCTGGAAGTAACACCGGTGAACATGTTGGTTCACTGAGTTGGACTTGGATGGACTCCATTTCCGTTTGTTGTCAGTGAGTTATACAGAGTAAACAGATGTTTGTTCAATGTTTCCTCAGAAAAACTCCTGGAGCAATACAGCTCTTTGCCAAAACTATAGGAATGGAGCACAATTATTTTCATTCATCAAGCTTATTTTGCATACTTTACTATGGTTTTATTGTGGAGCTGGAAATCAAAGGCTGAATCTTGCTCATGATAAGTAAACATTCCACTCTTAAGGTACATTCATTGCTTCAAGATTTTAGGTAACAGAACTGAAAACATCTGATGTGCCTATAATACAGTAGACCTTCAAAAAATGTTTTCTGTTATTAACAAGAAGACTGGAGTTATAATGAGAAAAAAATGATGCACACATAACTAGCATCTGTAATGCTCAGAATGTGTGCCTTATCTTGAGTATAACAGCTAAAGGGAAGGTAAAACTGTCATGCTGCTTGAAAGTTGAAGCAACTGAAAAAAATGTTTAAAAAAATGTGCCAAGAGTCCTGGATTCTGATGTATAGATAACAAAGCCAGAGTTCAAACTCAGGCCATTTGGCTCCCAGATGCATACGCATAGCAACTGTGCTGTGCTAAGTAGGGAAATCATGAGTTCACACACAGCTGGAAGTCAGGGATTCATGGGAAAACCTAGAATAAAGTAAGGAGACACACTTTAGAAAACAGCCATTTTAATGACATTGGCAATGCATAGATTGTCTAGTTTGAATGGTACTGTGGACATAAAAACCTCTGCCAAGCAACCCTTACTTCCATTCAGGGTTACTTCAGCAAGTATTTTCAATCACTCTGTGAATTTTTTTTTTCAAATGTTTCACTGCTTCATGTGCTGACTCTTGGGGAGGTTCACATGGTTAAAGGGAAAATATTATTAGAACCAAGGAGATAACAGAAAAGATTAACAGCTTCAACAAACAAAATTGTAAAATTATAAGTTATGATATTTATTTTAAAATTAAAATTGTCAATATGATGGTTATAATAGTAGATTAAATTTAGGATAGTGAACTGGAGGGGGAAAAATCAGTAAAAAGGAGTCCAAATTTTAGAGCCAAGAAAAATGAATGTTGGAAAATAATCATTCAGAAGGTAATGCAATGTCTCAAATTGTTACTATGATGCAGCAGGGAGGTAGTCCAAAACCCATAGACAAGATAGTTGGTGATGGTTTCCAAACCTGATTAAAAGCATCAAGGCACAGTTTCCAAGAACTGCCCATATTCTAAGCATAGTAAATGCACAGAAAGCTACACCTCAGTGTGCCTTTGTGAGGGCAACAGAATCGAAATATAGTTGATCTGCGTCATCGAAGAAATGAAGTGGAGCTGATATACAGAAATAGAGGTGAGTAAATGAAGCCAGACAAATCATTTAACATCTGAACCTTTTACAACCGTTCATCTAAACTAGGCAATAGAGTAGCATACTTGTTTTATATTATTACCAATTTACTGTCTATAGAATTTGTAGGCCTGCCTCCTCCTTCATTCCCAATTCTGGTCATTTGTGGATGTTTGTCCCCCCGCCCCTTCCTCCATGATCAATGTGAATGGGGGCCTTTCATCTTCTCAAATAACTACTTTTCATTTTATTATTGGTTTTTATATTACAATGCTTTTTATATCACTGAAGTCTGCTGCTTTGGTCTTATTGTTTCCTGTATTCTGCTCACTCCAGTCTTCAGGTTTTCTAAATTGTTCTTATTTTAGTTTACAGTCACAGGTTTTAGCTTCTCCTTTTCTATAATGTATGCAAGTTTAGCACTATAAATTTCTCCTAAATATTATTTTACCTACATTCAAAAAATGTTGATATAACTGTTCGGATTTCATTTGTTAAAAGAAAAAAAAACTATTATGGTTTCTCTTTGACCCAGTAGATTTAGATGAGTTAGATTGAGTTTCCAATATTGACTTTACGTGTTTTGTGACGTCAATCATCTTAATTATATAGAAAATAATTTTGTGGCATAAAAGGTTTTATCTTAATCAGTTTCCATGCACACAAATGCTTGCTTTGTGGATATGATCTGAATATTTGTATACTCCCAGTATTTAGAAGTTGAAACCCAGTCTCCACTGTGATGCAACCAGGAGGTGTGATCAGTAGAGATGGAGGTGAGTGAATGAATTTGGACAAATCATTTATTGTTGTAATGAGATGGAGCATTTTTTTAAACAAAATCAGTAGCTTATAAAACGGACCCCAGAGAACTGCCTTATTCGTCACCTCACGTGACAGTAGAGACATGTTACTCATGGCCATTGTAAACCAGAACAAGAGCTTCAGCCAGGGAAAGAATCTGCCAGTGTCTGGATCTTGGATTTTCTAGACTCCAGGTTGTGAGGATTAAATCTTTGGAGTTCACTGATTCTTGAGTTGTTAAAAACTTGTTAAAGCACCCCCTATGTGTTTTATTTTCGTGTTTTGTGGGGTGATTTACAGATGTCAATTGAGCACAATTATATGCAAGTTGCTAAGTCTTCCCTAAACCTGCTGGTTGTTGATTGGCACTTTCTCTCAGTATGGGGAAGAGTGGCATTCATTTGCTGTAATGATGTGTTTGATTCTTATTTAATTTCTACAAATGCTTGCTTCATGTATTTTGAAACTCTGCCATAATATTTTATGAGGTTTTGTATTCTTGATAAATTAACCATGCTATGTGTACTATTTTATAGTAATATACTGTACAACAAAAATCTATGATATGATTACCTTTATGTCTGGCAATATTTTTAGTTTAAGAACCTCCTTCATATGATACTAATATAGTTACCCCAGCTTTCTTCTTGTTAGAGCTAGAATGATTTCACTTTTTAAGTATTGAATTGCTTTGCCTCCACACAACCTTATGTTTAAGGTATTTTTCATATGGATTGGATAGAATCAAGCCTTGTCATTTATACTACTTTGTCATTTCTGCATCTTAATGGTAGCATTTATATCATTTGTACTAAATGCATTTACTAATTTCAGAGGTTTTAAAAATAATTTTTGAAAAAAGATTGATTTCTATTTTTATTTAGACACATATGGGAGTCTGTGTGCAGGTTCCTGAGGAGATCAGAAGAAGATGGTAGATCTTCTGGAACTGGACTTATAAGCAGTTGTGAGTTACCCAGTGTGTGTGCTGGAAACCAAACTCACGTCCTTCGGAAAAACAGCAAGTGTTCTGAGTCATCTTTTCAGCTCTCCAAATGCTCTTTGATGTTTCATTCATCCCTTTGGACTTCTGTTCTTTGTTCTATTTTCCTGTTGCCTGGATTAAGTATGCTATATGTTCCTATTTGTCTTCTCTTTTAGTTGCTATGCTGAATAGTGTCATTTTTATGTTCAGCTTACCACAGTCTGCCTTCCATTGCTTTGTACTACTTCCAATGAATTGCAGAACTTAACAGTTTATTCCTGGTGTCTCTTCCCCTTGCTTCTCCTTCCAGCTAAGGTGGGTTGTTCTGTATACCTGCAATCCAATCTATGAGTGCTTTGTTCATTTTAAAGAAGAAATCCCAGGGATTTAGAAACCCTTTCAAAATGTGGGTTCTCTTTGGTTGTAATCCTTTTACCTGCTTACTTTTTGTACTCAGGATACATTTGCATATGTGTTTGCAAAAAACGTAGTCAGATGAAGCCTGTTGGAGAAGCAAACTAGTGAACTTCATCATTACTAGCCCACTTTTACATTATGTGTGGAAATACCTGACTGAAGATAGAAGGGGGTTACAATATCTAAATGTATTCTTCAGCAGCTCTGGCAGAAGCAAGATCAATAAAGAAGACAACTATAAGACTTTCAATACATCTATTGTAATGGAAAATGATAAGTAGCTCTTTCTGAGATTAATGGTGTTTCAGAAACTAATTTTACACAAAGATACACCCTTTGATGAAAGTATAATAACAGTGGCTACTTATTCATTGTAAATGGGCATTAAGTGTGGCAGAAAATATTTGTTCCAGCTGAAGGATCGTGTCTCTGCCCCCATAGTCACATTGTTCTTGATGGCATTAAGCATGCTATAGGTAGTTGGAGAAGAAACTTTGTGATAATTACAAATGAGTTAATAATCAATTAGCTAACTGTTAATTTGTTAGTAAAATTTATTAATTAACAATTAGTTAACTGACAAATGATTTCACAGTTTGTTGCACATTTGGACTATTTTTTACAGTCCCAACCTTGGAACTGAGATGCCTTCATATGAATACTGTTTGAATGGCTAAAGCATGTGCAAGTTTCTGTCTTTATATCTCCAGTTTGGAAAACCCCAAATCACTAGATCCTTACAAACTTTTAGCCCCTGTTAATGAATCTATTAGGCCTCGTTTATCTACTTCTCATTTAGGGTCATTTGATGGAGGAGACTGATAATGCCTAATTTTATCCATTGGATATATTATCCACAAATACCCTCTGGTACAGAACACCACAAATTTGCAATTCCAACATCCTTGATAGAACATGAAGACCTATAATGTAGGGTCACATTCTTTTTCACCTCATATCTCTATTCATAAAAATTCTTACAAAGCTGCAACTATGGAATAAAAGACAGCCATTGTAATGCTTCATATAGACACATTAAGTGTGAACCATCCATTCATTTAATCCAGAGTCATTAGTGACTCTTCACTTGGTATTGACTTGATTATTTATAATTGGTGGCATATATTTGTTAATGTATATGCCAAAGTAATTAGAAATGTATATTTATTGTTGAACCTAAGATTACATCAACCTCTGGGATACTATGTTTAAGTGTCAACTGACGCTTCTTATACAAGTTGGCCATATAACTTTTTAATAAATCAAGACAATAAGGATGAAATAAAACTGCAATGGAGAAATGTAATAGGGCCATTTTGCCACCAGCACAGCAAGATTTATTACTTTAAGGAAGAGCATACATTGCAAATGAAAACTTGCTTTGCCCCAGAATTTTAAGGATGACCAAGAAGTGCAATACAATTCAACATCTGGAAGACAAGCAGAAAGACGTCTAAGGGTAATGCTTGGTAAGATTTCACTTACAGATCAATCTTTTGCCTCTAAGTCCCACTCCTGAACATCTCCATCAGCTAGCCACCACATAGACATTTTTCATACCATAAACCTCCACAAAGCAGAAGCTTGTCTATCCATACTGAATTTGAGTTCTTCTCCCTGCTCAGGGTTCAAATCCCTCCAGAAAAGGTATTTCTGACAGTTTGGCAGAACATACATCAGTAGCATTTGAAAGTTAATCTGTACTTCAACTTCATGTCCTGAACAAAGGATCCTAGAAATACAAATCACCAACGCTGAAGATTGCATGTACAATCAGACTGGCAATGATTCTTTGATATGCAATGCCCTCTTTCCATCTATACACTGTCCATATATTTTTATTGAGTCTTATATAAAGAGAGATGAGAGCCACGAGGTGGGATACAAAAATATATTCTTAGTTCTGAGGATTCTGATCTATTTCTCTAAGTAGAAAATTTGACTCTGTCTCCAACCTTCTATTTCGATATGACTACCAAGGGATGAGATGGACAGCATGGTAACCCAAGTCTTTAATATCTTCCTAGGAAAACGGATGGCCTCTGTCTCAGACTGCTAGTAGTAGTATTTTTTTCTGGCTAAGAACTTAGTGTCTTTCAAATTACCATTCTTCTCTATACAATAATGTCTTAGAACATCCATTGTGATTGAGTTCTTATGGCCTTCCCCTTATGTCTTTCATTCTTTCCAATGAAAGCAAAAATTTGTGCTAATTTTTTTTATTCTAATACAATCAATATTGGACTCCAGGATGAACAACAAGGAGAAGAAGACCCCTCTCTGCCAACCTCTTTCAGAAACCAGATCATCTCTAATACATCTGATGCATTTCCTTCATCAGGGAAGTGGTGCTATGATCTCATAGGAATTTGGAAGATATGGGTTCCTGTACTGACCCTGCACTGAAAAAAAATTGTCTAATTTCCCTGTATTTCAGCTCCTACTTCTAAAATGGAAAATTTGGGCAATGTAGCGCTTACTGTATCTAACTTAAGGTAAAATTCTATCTTAAAGCCAAACTTTTTTTAAACCAGAAATGTCAATCTTTTGAACAAATTATCAATTTTAAAAGTTTTTTTTTTTTTTGGTTTTTCGAGACAGGGTTTCTCTGTGTAGCTTTCCGCCTTTCCTGGAACTCACTTGGTAGCCCAGACTGGCCTCAAACTCAAAGAGATCCACCTGGCTCTGCCTCCCGAGTGCTGGGATTAAAGGCGTGCGCCACCACTGCCCGGCCTCAATTAAAAGGTTTAAACATTCTTTTGATCAATGGATTCCAGTAAGTACATGGCTCTCCGGACATTCAGTCAGGAGCTGATGTCCTGTGTATAACCCCTGTCCTTGTCTTCTGAGGAAGATTTTATTTGTTGTCCATAGATCCATTTAAATAGTGTTCAGTCTCCTGAATAAGTACTGGTACATTTTTTAGGAACAACTGTTACGTTTCTGTTCTTCATGAAGGATGCTCATCAATAGCTGAGTGTGAGACGTAGGTCTCGGAGTGCTGGAAAGTCTGTAATTCTCCAACCAGAAGCTCAAGTCAAGCCACTCTGTGTGTTAGTTTGACTGTCTGTTTCAAGTGTTCATGGTGACTTAGCAAGCTTCCTGTATATTTGCCTCAAGAAGGTCACATCACTAATCATTAGCTAACCTCTCTGAATGCTGTATAGTCTATGCTAACTATTATGACAGACATGCCCAATTTACCTTAGTCATTTCAAAGCTTCTTTATGGTCTCAGCAACACCAGAACCCTGCTGTATGGCTCAGGGTCACACTGAAAGGAGTAAGTTTTCTAATCCCCCAACAAAGCAGAAGCTGTAGGTACCCAATGATGCAAGCAAAAGTTTATTCTGTTCCCTCTCCTTGTCCTTGCATTTCAACAGGCATATTATCCTCTAGAAAGTTCTATAATTTTAATTTCACTTAGGAAAGTCCACAATTACCCAGTTTCTTCTGGTTAGAGCCCCATTGCTTACTCCAAAAGTTCTGATAAATTCATCACTGATCTACAGATTCATCCAGAATCTTCATCTAGAACCTAAGTATAGCATCCCCAGATGTGTAGCTAGAGTTTTCCTGCCTGGCCCACGGTCAGGATAAATCTCTTTCACCTGCCAGTCCCACAGCCGCTCAGACCCAACCAAGTAAACACAGAGACTTATATTGTTTAAACTGTATGGCTGTGGCAGGCTTCTTGCTAACTGTCCTTATATCTTAAATTAATCCATTTCTATAATTCTGTTCCTTGCCACATGGCTCGTGGCTTACCGGCATCTTTACATGCTGCTTGTCCTGGCGGTGGCTGGCAGCGTCTGGCAGCATCTCCTTCCACCTTCCTGCTCTTTTTATTCTCTCTGTTAGTCCCGCCTATACTTCCTGCCTAGCCACTGGCCAATCAGTGTTTTATTAGCAACACATTTGCCATACAGAACATCCCACAGCACTTCCCCCTTTTTTTTTTCTTTCAAAAAGGAAGGTTTTAACCTTAACAAAGTAAATTACATATAATTTGGGAATTTGGGCGTAGCTTCTCTTACTGCTTCCTGCTGGAGGGGGGCGCTGTATCTTATGGGGACACAAAGAAAATTTTAGGATCTTGGAGTAGTCCGTGAGGGTGTATCGTCTGAGCCAGTTGCCTTGAAACGGTTCTGGATGTTGGATCATCTGGGCCTTGGTGTCATCGGAGACCTTTCAGGGGGTCTTGGCTGGTCAAACCTGATGTATCTTAATCTGGAACAAATCCATAGCCTCTGGCTTTCTGTGGAAACAAAATCAGAGCTTCCTTTCCAAAGCAACATATCCTTACATCCAAATTTTGAAGTCAGGGTATCTTTAAAATATACATATTGGTTTAACTCAGCTTCCTTTACAATCAAATATCTCTCTGCAGTTAAGAATCCCAAAGACAACACAATCCAGATTCTCTGTGTGATATCCATCTTTACGTGGCTTATATTTTATACTACCTTTACTGTCTCTTTAAAGACTTCATTTTTCAAAACTATCTATTTCTTTATTTAACTGTATATATTCCTTTTTATCTCTCTTTGAAGCCTACGTACATTTTTACACACATTTTAAAGCATTTAAAGTTTTGTTCCATCTGAATCTGTCTTATTGTGAATCAATTGTTTTAAACTGCAGCATTTCTAAGACTGAAAAGGTTCTGTGGCTGCTGGCTCCGCCCACCTCAGCTTCCCAACATGGCGGTGGTATGTTTACCGTCCACTCTGGGAGC
>CABHPH010115333.1:0-11495 GCA_902168325.1 Peromyscus nudipes
AAAAAAAAAATCTTTGCCCCTTTAGTGTGTTAGGAACCATCAAAAGAACTGGATTTAAAGTCTTTGAGTTTCAGTTTCTTCATATGCAAAATATCGATAATAATAGCTCACTGAGTTCATATAATGTGGAAATAATGCTTTGAAATTATATGGTACAGAGATGCCTCCTGGAGGCATCAATAAATGTCATGATTTCGTTATACAGTAAGAATCCAATGAATGCCTAGTAGTAAATGAATAAACTCTCAGGAAAAAGTCAACTGGAAACTCAAAACTCTCAGAAAAATATATAAAACATATGTAGTCATGTAGCTTCTTACCTTTTTTCCAATAAAGAATTCCATGAATGAATTAATTCTGAAAATAAAAATGCTGACTTTTGTTTGTTTGAAGAGGTCATTTTTTTGGTTGGGTAGTTTAGGGTTTATTGTTTGTTTTGTTATGTTTTTGAGACATTCTTACTCTATGGCCCAAGCTGACCTAGAACAAATTGATGTATCCTAGCCTGGCCTCAGACTCATGGAACTCCATCTGCATCAGCCTCCCTCCTGAGTGCTAGAATTACAGGCATGCATCAATTCTAAGATATTATGTGTGCATAATCTTAAACATGGCTGAAAACACTTCAGATTTATTAGGAATATTCCCATCTCAGAAGGGTAGATTTTAATTTTATTGATAGTTATAGACTGTATCACTTAAAGAATGACCCTGGACACACGCCTTTGTGTGTCCCAACACTCTGGACTCTGAGATAGGAAGACAGAATTAGAGCCAGCCCAGGTTGCATGATGGGACATTTTTTTTAAAAAAGAAAGAAAACTATCTATCAGAAACTGTAATGCTGTAACACAATAATTAGAAGAGGAGCTGCAAAAGTCACTTAAATTGCAAGGAAAATAACTATCCATAGAACATTAACAAGCAAAGCAGTAATACAAAAATGTTGACCAAAGCTATCAGACTACTTAGAGCAAACAAAGTTCAAAACAGTTTCACAAAAAATTTTTCAGTATATATCCAGGCTGGAGAGTTGGCTAGGGGGTTAAGAGCACTGGCTATTCTTGTAGAGGACCTCAGTTGGATTCCCAGCACCCACGGTGGCCCACAACCATCTGTAACTCCAGTTCCAGGGGATCTGATGCCCTCTTCTGACATCAGAAACAGACACATGTAGAAAAACACTCACACAAAAATAAAAAATATTCTTTTAAAATATATACGCATTCCATTTTTTAGAAATAGTATCAATTAAGTGACCTCTAACCTCTTTTTACTAAATTATACCATCCCTCACATTGCCCAGTTTTTAACTTCAGTTTTCAGATTCTATGGCAGATGAACAGGTCAATTAGCTACTGACATTGTACTAATTAGCACTCTTCCCTGTTTGGGCTTTATAATTTGAAACTCAGAAAATACAGAGACTTTACATTTCAAAGCCTTTCCAACCCCTCTGGGTACTTCCAAAGACCCATAAAGGCTCATTATCTAATTACAAATCACAAGCAGCAGGCAGGAAGGATAGCTCCTTTGTGTCCATCTGCTATCAGCTGACACAAAACCAAACCAAAATGCCACGGGAATGTCAAGTCAGAAAAGGTAAACAAACAGAAGAAAATCACCACCTAAGTAATTCAAATATTAAATATTAAATATATAAAGCCATAAGGCGATATATTCTTAACTCCGAGGTAACGCTGAACCCCATGTGGAAAAGTAATCCATAAATAACAAAAAAGTAAGACAAAGAAACCCTGAGAAACATAAACTCAAGCAAAGTCATGCTGAACTGACCCTGCGACATCTGTCATCTCGCAGAAGATGATATCCTGAGTTTCCAACTTCAAAAACCCTCAGATGTGGGTGAGCATGTGAGAGTGAGCAAAAGCCAAACTAATAAAGTGAGCATCATTAGTACAACCAGAGTAGAGTGGGACAGACTGGAGTTACCCCCAAAGGGGCAATGGGGCTACAGATGGACAGATTGAGATCTAACATTTCCCACACACGCTTTGTTTGTTTGTTTTAAATGGAAAGAAACTGGGGCAGTGAGACCAGGAAGGGTCAATGGGATGAGGCAGCTAGGGATAAAACAGCTCCCGGTCTGGTCAAGAAGGATAGAACAGCTGGCCACTGAGAGGCTTACAGTTCAAAGGGCGAGGGAGAACTCGAAGATGACCCGCACAAGGAAGAAGAATCGGAACAAGCTACAACACCCTCCAGGAACCCAGACGGTTGGCCAGGGTCTGCACCAAGGGCAGGGCCCCGCAGAACCGGCCATTCGGAGACTACACACACCAAACTCCAACCTTCTCCACTCCGCCAGCCTCAAGCCGACCCCTCGGCGGCGACACGGGACTGGATAACTGTACAGCGGCGCAGGAGTCCCCACACCAGGATACGCTCCGACTCCCAGCAGCGGCGCCGAGCAGCGCGTACGCACCGCGGGACGTACGGTACAGGGCCCGTGCGGCCACCGTAGCACGGGATGCTGATGCCTCCGCAGGCCGCGATCCTGCAGGCAGCTCTGTCCCGGGCCCTAAGCTCCTGGGATGCAGGCACAGAGCCCAGAGTCGTGCAGCTGTGAGCGGCAGCCTCGTGTTAGCGTTTACAGCTGTCCCCCGCGGCTGTAACTACTGTATTTAAGCTACCAGCTGCCACGCACCGTGAGTGTTGCGGCCTCGGGACTACAAGATCCAGCATGCACAGAGCTCTGGGTCCTTAAGACCAAACCTTCTTGGATAAAAATACTAAGTCTCTCTGCACCAAGGCAAACTGTGGTTAGGGGTGCTGATTACATCTTGGAGCATCTAGGGACGTGTGCATTCAGTTTTCACGTTCAGATTCTCGTCAAGGATCGAAATACAGGACCCGCCTTTAGGAAATGTGGAGAGAAATACTAAATAATGACAAAATGTAATTCTACTAATATATCGTTTTCAGTAACTGTTGAAGCAATGCATAAGAAATAAGAGGAAAAACTAGAAGGAAAAAAAAAAAAGACAGCAGCCTCTGCTACCCTACAGTTGAACCGCTAGAGAATGAAAGCCTTCTGGAATATAAAATATGTTCTTCTAATTTTAACTGTGTTTCGTGATTAGAATTCAGGGGTGTTTTAAGACAGACTCTCGAAATTCCGCCAGGCTGGCCGGGAACTTGTGATCTCAAACACTGGGGAAAATATCTTTATTGTTATTCTTATGCAAACATCTACCTAGAGTTTTTAGAGCGATTTATTCACCATTCACATGGGACAGCCAAATAATCAGGGGAGGGGTAGGGCAGAAAAAGGGAAAAATTAATAACAATAGATAACAAAGTATCTGCTCCCTTTCTACTTGGATAGTTTGTTTTGATATGCAGAACACTTTCTGACTACTTAGAGAAGGTAACACGTATCTCACAGGCTGTCCCAAGCCCTTTTACAACTTCTCTAGGGACTTGCATGAGGGTTCTCTAAAGAAACAGAACTGATAGTGGCTTACAGGATGTAGTCCAGGTAGTTCAACAATGGCTATCTCACACTGGAAAGGTGACTAGTAGTTGCTAAATCCATGAGGCTGAATGTCTCAGAAATCCAATCTGGTGCTGGAGTCCTGGAAGATTCCTAGAGGTCTGTCTTCTTTTGAATCCCAAAGAAGTTGGATTTAGTACTGGCCGCAACAGGATAGATGAACTTGCCGGAGAAAGTAGGACCAAGTGGACATGAAGCAGTTTCCTTCCTCCGTGTCTTTTTATCTCGACTGCCACCAGAAGTTGTGGTTCAGTTGTACAGAGGGTCTTCCTACTTCAAATAATCTGTTTAAGAAAATTCCTCACTAGAGTGCCCAGCAGCTTTAGCCTGAATTAATTCCAGATGTAGTCAAATCAACCACCAAGATTAGCAATCGCATTATTATTACCAGAATGACTATATTTTGGGCATACTGTATTAACAAGCCCTAAGAATCAGTGCTTGGATTTGTATGGTAACTATACAAAATTATGGTATATATGTGTATACTGCAAGCATAGGCTTTCTGTAGATTTATAGTAAAACAAACTTTAATTGGTTAGAAAAGGAAATGATAATGCCTTTCATTTTTGCAGTTTCACATAGGCGTCACAGAGGGACTTTATATTCTCTAACACTGGCATGGAATCAGCTACCATATAAACTGCTTTCCAACTCCAGTGTGCTAAATTATGCAGTAGAAGCAAGTAAATATTTAAAATCGATGATCATGGAAAACAGTCTGCTGCTTCTCCTACTCATGCACCAAACTGGGACTGCAGTGGGGGAGAATTTCCAGTCGTGATTTGATGGGAATGTTGATGAACTATAGTTAGGAGAAGTGGGATTCATTGGTGTCTGCAGTAAATAAATACTAAATTGCATTCACTTCACAGTGATATTAAGGAAGCTTTTTAAATATGCTGCATTTCTGGAAGACACATTTCTAAAGCAGTTTCAATGATCAATTGTGTAAATGAACACAGAGGAGAGGTTAAAAGGGACATAATTTATGTAACAGACTGCTTTTTAGAGATTCTTAGAGCTGCAACGTTCAGCCGAAGTCTCTCCTGCAAATATCTTCGTCTACTTCAGCCGGTTGCCATACACATAAGAGTAAAAACTGGACAGACTGCTCCTTTTAGTTCAGCAGATCAGGGACAAAGCACTATTAGCTGTTCCTGAAGCAGGGGTAGGTTTGTTAATTAGGAGAAATTTCAAGGGGAAAGGACAGAGATGAGAGCTTCAGCTTTTAGAAAGCTTTAAAAAACATGTATATAACCATAACCAAATAATCACTTAAACATTTGTCAAATTGTAACTCTTTATTAGCTGATCTACCTTCTAAAAGGCAAGAACTGCCTTGTGAACATCTCTGTCCCTCAGACTCCAAACACTATACTTTGTACCAGCCAACTAGTTCTCAGAGTTTCTCGGTGTACAGTGGTGCCAGAGGTCCCACAGCATCCTTTTCATTCATGCTACTAACTCCTTTGTTAATTTGAGGGTTTTGTTGTTGTTATTTTGTTTTGGGACAGGGTTTCTTGTAGCCCAGGATGGTCTCCACCTCACAAAGTGGCAAAGAATGACTTTGAACTCCTGCCTCTGAAACTCAAGTACTTTTAATGTAAGATGTTTCATTTGAGCCATATATCCAGATGCCTATTTTATGCTTTATTTTTTATATAGGTCTTGCTAAGTTCCTAAGGCCTTGAACTTACTTTGTAGCCCAGGCAGGCCTGCTGCTTGTGATCTGCCCACCTCAGCATCCCAAGTAGCTGGGATTACAAACCTGTTACCAGGTCCAAGTTTAATGTAACATTAGTTTCTTTGTTTTGTTTTGGGGGGTGATATTGTTGCTTTGGTTTGTTTGTTTGTTTGTTTGTTTGTGACAGGGTCTTAGTGTGTAGCCCTGACTAATCTGATACTCGAAGAAACCTGCCTGCCTCTGCCTCCCAAATGCCTGGATTAAAGGTGTATACCACCACAACTGGTTAATATAGGTTATTTCTAATGCCCATGCTTTTTTTAAGATTAGTAATCCAAGTTATATAATAAAATAATGATTATAACTGGAATATTTTATTAATCAGAACACCACATTTAATAACCGTGAAAGAGCAATTTTCGGGAGCTAGAATTGATCATTTGGTAAAGAACCTGCCATGCGACTGGGAAGACCCGAGTTCAGTCCCCAGCACCCACATAAAAGCCAAAATGGCAGTGCATGTCGGCTCCTATGCTGGAGCAGGGGAGCTCATGACCAGAAAACCTCAATGAATGAATGAGCTCCAAGTTCAGGGGGAGCTCTGGCCTCCACATGCACGCACACCCCTGTGAATACATACATGCACACAGACACACTCACACAAATATTCTAGCATCTGCAAAACACACATCCTTCCCACCAGATCCCAAATACATCACACTTAAAGCCTTAACACATTTTTTTAAATCAACTAATTTTTTGTATCTTATCAGATCGTATTTGAATAAAACTAGAAATTAACAGTTTGTGCAACTACAGAAAACATGCAAACACATGGAGACTGAACAGCACACATTTGAATGATTGGTGGGTCATTGGGTAAATCAAGGAAGACAATGAGAAGTTCTTAGAGTCAAATGAAAAGACAACGTGACAAGCCCCTGGGGTACAGAGAAGGCAGCTCTAACAGGTTTTATGGCTATGGCTAGATTTGGAATCATGAACCAGGCGTAGTGGTACATGCCCTGTAATCCCAGCACTTGGAAGGCTGAAACAGAAGGCTCATAAGTGTGGGGCCAGCCATAAAATTAAAGAAAAGGGCTTAGGTCTATAACAAGATTAAAGCAGTAACAAAACCCACAAACAAAACTGCAAGAACTGATGGATTTTTAAATATTCTTTCTTTGCATTTAATTATTTGTGTGTGTCTGTGTGTGTCTGTGTGTCTGTATCTGTGTCTATGTGGTTACATACATGGTCATGGACATGCTGCAGTGTGCATGTGAAGGTCAAGGTTTAACTTGCAAGAGTCAATCCTCTCCTTGCACTGTGTGGTTCTGGGACAAGCTCAGGTCTTCAGCCTTGGCAGCATGCACCTTACCTGCTGAGTCATCTTGACAGCCCAAGATCAAATAGATTTACTGTTGTGTTCTACCCTACCTTTAAAGATCTGCTCCAATGCCCATCAAACTATTCCATAAAATAGAAAGGAAAGAAATGCTTCCAAACGATTTTTTTTTTTTTTGGTTTTTTCAAGACAGGGTTTCTCTGTGTAGTTTTGTTGCCTGTCCTGGATCTTGCTCTGTAGACCAGGCTGGCCTCGAACTCACAGAGATCTGCCTGGCTCTGCCTCCCAAGTGCTGGGATTAAAGGCGTGCGCCACCGCTGCCCGGCTCCAAACTATTTCTGTGAAGCCAATATTACCTTGATACCAAAACCAGAGAGAGAGAAAACAAAAGTGTAGACTAATTTTCCTAATGAACACAAATCTCCAACAAAACACAAACCAAATTCAATAATACATGAAGAATCATACACCATAATCAAGTCAGTTTTGTTCCAGGGAGTCAAGGACTGCTTAACACATGCAGATCAGTAAATATGATACAGCACACAAGTAGAACCAAGGACAAACCACATAATTATCTCAGTCAATGCATGAAAGGTGTTTGACAAAGTTCAGAAAAATCTTCATGAAAAAAGAGCTGAGGGCATGGCTGAGTGGGTTAAGTGCTGGTGTGATCAGTAGAGGAAAAAGCCAGCCAGGTGTGATGGTGACCACGTGTAATCCTGGCATTCATTAGGATCCCCCAGCCACACTGGCTAGCTAGATGAGTCATACTAGTCACCCAGGGTTCAGTGAAAAACCCTGACAAAATAAATAAAATGGAGAGCTTTTGAGAAGACTCTAGATGTCAAATTCAGGCCTCCACACACATGGGCACACATGGTCATGTACACTCTCGCACACACATGCGAACAGGCAAACACATATGCATACATTCAAAAAAAGAAAGAAAGAAAGAAGGACCAAATCTCAACATAATAGTTTACATACAACAAATGTTTATCACCAACAGAATACCAACTAGGAAAAAACTAAGTGTTTCTTCTAAAATGAGGAATGAGATAAGGGCAGCCACTCTCTGGAACACAGGGCTTCAATTCTCTGCCAGACTAATAAGGCAAGAGAGAGAAATGAAAGGGCTACAAATAAGAAAGTAAGAGCGTACGCTATTCCTGTGTGTAGACAGCGTGATCACATATCTAACACCCTAAAGACTCTCCCTGGAAGCTCCTAGACCTCGGAATGACTTTTGAGAGCATAGAAGGGTACAAAGTTGATAGGCAAAAATGAGTCACTGTTTCGTACGGCAGTCGTGAGCATGCTAAGAAAGAAATCAGGAGAAGACTCCCATTCACAATAGCTCCCAGGAACAAAATAAACCACTCAGGAGTGAAAATGCATCAGCTTAGGGCTGACTTCCATAACTCGTCCTCTGACCTCCACGTGTGTGTTAGGGCATGCACACATGCACATACACCCCAAAATAATACATAAGATCCAATAAAAAGTGTAAATGCCTCTACAGTGAAAACTTTAGAATACTGAAAAAGGAAACTGAAAAAGACATCAGAAAATGTAAGCACCTCCCATGCTCAAGGACAGACAGAATTAAAATTGTAAATGGCCATATGACCAAAAGCAATCTACAGATTCAGTATGATCCCCTTCAAACTCTCACTGATGTTCTCTACAAAGCTGGAAACAAATCCTAAAATTGGCATGGAAGTGCAAAGACCCCAAATAGACAAAACAACCCTGAGGGAAAATACACAATGCTGGAGACATCATGATACTACATTTCAAAGTATACCACAGAGCCACAGTAACAAAGACCGCATGATTTAACATGGAAACAGACACAGAGACTGACAGAATAGAGGACCCACAAATAAAGCAGTGTAGTTACAAGCGGGACTCCAGTAGTTCAGGAAATAGTAATAGAAAATGACAGTGAGCCAGGTGGTGGCGCGAGCCTTTAATCCCAGCACTCGGGAGGCAGAGGCAGGTGGATCTCTGTGAGTTTGAGGCCAGCCTGGTCTACAGAGTGAGTTCCAGGACAGGCTCCAAAGCTACACAGAGAAACCCTGTCTTGGAAAAAAAAAAATGACAGGTGATATACCTGGCTTTTTCTTTGGGACTACCAACCAGCTCCCAAATCATAACACAGAGACTTATTATTAGTTTATGAATGCTCGGCCTTAGCTTAGCTCATTTCTGGCTAGCTCTTTTAACTTAAATTAACCTGTTTCTTTTTATCTACTGTTACAAAATATTCCTTTACAATATGTAAATATATGTCACGGTAGTTGGTTTAGTAAAATGCTAAAAGACCAATAGCTAAACAGGATTTTCGGGTCAGAGAGAATGCTCAGAAGAAGGGCAGAGATGCCAGGAGTTGCCAGCTGACACAAAGTAGGCAGGACATGCAGGATAGATAACAAGCCATGAGACACATGGCAGCATGTAGATGAATAGAAATGGGTTAATTTAAGTTATAAGAGCTAGTTGGAAACAAGCCTAAGCTATTGGCCGAGCTTTCATAATTAATAATAAGTCTCTGTGAAGTTTTTTTGTGAGCTGGTAGCCCCCCCCAAAAAAAAAAATCCATCTACAAATGATGCCCAACCTGGGGCATGTATTTCCACTTAAGACCTAAGAAGGCTTTTAAAAGCCTTCCAAGCAAACAAAAATGGAGCCAAACACAGTTTCCTCGTCACATCGTCTCTCACACAGGCCGTGGTAGAGAGAGGCATCTCTCAGCTGCTGCCTGCAGGCTTGAGCCGCCAGCGCACCATGAGCTAAGCTGTGCGTCGGTTTAAGATTTTGCTCATGCGCACAGAAAAGGTTACAGACATGCAGTAAAGCAGGTTCAGACAGGAAAAAAAACCTCTAAACAGGTTACAGTGTGTTTAAAATTGTATGTAGGCTTAAGAAAGAAAAAAAAAAGAGTGTTAACAGTATTAGAAAAAAATGGATAGTTTAAAATAATAAAGTGAAGTCTTTAAAGAGAGAAGTAAAGCAATATAAAAATAAATAAATAAATAAACCAGAGGGTGGTGGCGCACGCCTTTAATCCCAGCACTTGGGAGGCAGAGACAGGTGGATTTCTGTGAGTTCACATCCAGCCTGGTCTACAGAGAGAGTTCCAGGACAGGCTCCAAAGCTTCAGAGAAACCCTGTCTTTAAAAAAAAGCCAAGTAGAGATAGGAAATACACAGGGAGTCCGGATCCTGCATGGTGTTGTTTCAACTTTAAATTTTTTGATTTCTGACGAGCAAACAATAGCTTCTGAGAGATATTGGATTATGGAAACTACTAAACTAACCTATATAATTTTAAAATGTCTTAACTTCAAAATGGAAGTCAAAAAAATGTTATGTCAGGGAAATGTTATGCTTTTGTTTCCACAGAAAATAAAAGGCTGTGGATTTGTTCAAGGTTAAAGAGGATCAGGTTTAATTGGGGGAGACACCCTGAAAATCCTGGCTACAGACAAAAAGAAATAAACCTAAAAAAACTACAAGACAGGTGATATATATTTTACCTGCTCAAACAGAAAACAACAACAACAACAAAAAAAAAATCTTTGGTTTGGTTGTGTACTTCAGAGTTCTGCATCCAGAACAGCTTCAAGCTGCTGGCTGAGATGGTCCAGCTTCACAGACTATTCTAGCCAAGACTTCACCATTATCCTAACTTTCTCAGGATCCCCCAAAGATGCCAATGCCCCTAGACAACAGGAAGCAGTCTAGAGAACACAATGCCCACATTCCCAAGTGTGGTGGTATTGTGTTCCCCAAAATATTGTGCACACTAATAAACTTATCTGGGGTCAGAGACAGAACAGCCACTAGATACAAAGGCTAGAAAATGGTGGCACTCACACCTTTAATCCTAGCACTCCAGAGGTAGAAATCCCTCTGGATCTCTGTGAGTTCAAGGCCACATTGGAAACCGCCAGGCACGGTGACACATGCCTTTAATCCCAAGAAGTGAGCCTTTTATCCCAGGGAGTGATGGCAGATAGCAGAAAGGTATATAAGGTGTGAAGACCAGGAACTAGAAGCATTTGGCTGGTTAAGCTTTTAGGTTTTGAGCAGCACAGTTCAGCTGAGAGCCATTGGGATGAGGACACAGAAGCTTCCAGTCTGAGGAAACAAGACCAGCTGAGAAGTTGGCCAGGTGAGGTTAGCTGTGGCTTATTCTGTCTCTCTGATCTTCCAGTGTTCACCCCAATACCTGGCCCGGATTTGTTTTATTAATAAAGACTCTTTAAGATTCCTGCTACACCCAAGAGGTGGGTGTGGTGATATTTTATTTGTGCACCCCAATAAACCTTATCTGGGGATTAGAGGAAAAAGCCAGCCACTATATTAAACATAGAGATCAGGCAGTGGTAGCACACATGCCCTTAATCCTAGCATTCAGGAGGTAGATATTCATCTGGATCTCTGTGAGTTCAAGTCCACACTGTGGACAGAGCCAGGCCTGGTGGCACACACCTTTAATTCCCAGCACTAGTTAACCATAGAGATCTGGAGGTCTATACAGACAGACAGAAAGCGATAGAGCTGGATGGAAAGAGGAAAGTGATGTAACTGGGTGGAGAGAGGAAGTAAGATGTCAGGACACAGAAAGGCATATAGGCATGGGTATACAGGAAGTAGCACTCTCTTTGGCTGAGAATTTCCTAGTGGTAAGAACATGGCTGGCTTCTTTATGCTTCTCTGATCTTTCAGTTTTCACCCCAGTATCTGGCTCTGAGTTTTTTTTTTTAATTAATAAGACCATTTAAGATTCGTCTTACAGGTGGGTGTGGGTTGGTTTTGGTCATTTGGTGGGTTATGGATGTTTGTTATCATTTAGGGTGGTTGATTACAAGTTTTTATTGGTCATTGTAAAAAAAACAGAATAAAGGATATTAGATTCAAAATTTTCTTTCT
>CABHPH010115333.1:11595-32916 GCA_902168325.1 Peromyscus nudipes
TTGGTATGGATTTTTGTATGTTGATACAAATTTAAGGTTATTTTTGTTATACTATATTATATGTTTCTGTTTCTAGTTTAAGGTATTATACCTATATAGCTCATTTTAAAAATGTAAAGTTTTAGTCCTTAAAAGTTATTTAGGATAATAAAAAATACAGGTTAATAGTCATCTATAACAATCAAACTTATAGTCTTATTAGATATGTTTTCAAGGTCATACAGAAATATATTTTAGATAGATATGCCATCTTCAAACACTTCAGAGACCTAAAGAATGTGGCATTTCAGTGTTTCAACAACATAGGGCTTTTCATGACAGTGAGAGACATCTGCTCTTGGAAGCACCAATCTACTTTATAAAAGGATAATGGGCATCAAAGAACCTCCATATGGAGTTTGCTTTCTTTATGGCAAAAACTAGCCATTTGGGGAAGAAACTGCACTTGTCTCAACTGCTGACAGTATGTTGTCCAAACTGGACAAGCAGGACACAAAAGAAAGTGACAGCCAAACTTTCCCAAAAATGGGTAGGACAATCCTTCAAAAATTCCTGCTTCACAGAAAAGTCTGTAAGATATTCTATGCCTGTAGGCCGAAGATGAATGCCCCAATGCTGCAGAGGTATCTTGGAATGACTGTCTAGGCAGCCAGATGTCTCTATCACTTCTTAATTTTGGAAGCTGTTTACTCTGCACTCCCTGTTTACTCAAGTAATATGTCATTCTGAGGTCTTTGATGGAGTTGAAGACTAGGTAGTTATAGTTACAGTTTTCCTTCATTATGATAAAAGGTAAATTAGGTACAGAGCTTTGATCTCATCAAAAAATAAATAAATAATGGAGTATTTTCTTCAAATATGCCAAATACAAATGGACTGGACATTGTAAATGTAATTCTCACCTGATGATTGCTTTTATTGTTTGTAGTTTTATTATGTTAGAGTTAAAACCTTTTCTTTTTTATTTAGACAAAAATGGGGAAATGTTGTAGAATATTCCTTTACACTGTGTGAATATATGTCACTGTAGTTGGTTTCGTAAAAAGCTAAATGGCCAATAGCTAATCAGGATTTTCAGGGCAGAGAGAACACTGGGAAGAAGGGCAGAGACACCAGGAGTCCCAGTAGAAACAGGAAGCAGAACATGCAGAAGCAGTAACAAGCCAAGAATCATGTGGCAGCACAAAAATTAATAGACGTGGATTAATTCAAGTTATAGGAGCTAGTTAGAAACAAACCCAAGCTATTAGCCAAGCTTTCATAATTAATCATAAGTCTCTGTAATGTTTTCTGTGAGCAGGCAGTCCAAAGAAAAATCCATTTACAATCTACCTTTTGCCTCTGGGTTTTTTACTTTCTTTTCATATATCTTACTTTCACTGCTTCTCATGTCTGCTGACTGACAGCTCCCTGGCTTCCGGTTCTGGGATCTCCCTTGTTCTCTCCTCCTCCTTGTCTCATTTCTCCTTTCATTCTTCCTGAGCCTAGATTTCTCTTCCTATTTATTCTCTCTGCTTGCCAGCCCCGCCTATCCTTTCTCCTGCCTAGCTATTGGGCATTTAGCTCTTTATTAGACCAATCAGGTGCCTTAGGCAGGCAAGGTGAAACAAATGCAACACATCTTTACATAGTTGAGCAAATGCAGCATACACAAAAGTAACACACCTTTACACAGTTAAAGTAATACTCTGCAGCATAAACAAATGTAACACATCTTTGCCCAGTTAAAATAATATTCTACAACAAAGTGATTTTGATCAAAATTTTAAAATGTATGCACATCAAAGGAAACAATTATCAGCCTGAAGAGTCAAGCTACAGAATGGAAAAAAAATCTTTGTTAATTCTTCCTTTGGTAGGGGATCATTAGTCCCAATATATAAAGAACTCAAGATTTTAAACACCAAATAAACCCCAAATAATTCTTTCAATAAATAGGCAAATGAATAGACATTTCTCGAAATAAGAACAAATGACCAATAAATAGACAAAAACATTTAACTTCCTTAGCTTCAGGAAAATAGAAGTCAAAACTACATTGAAGTCATCTCACTCTACTCATTATGACAATCATTCAAAAAATATTGATGGTAAAATATGTTTTCTCTCCATTCTGGAGGCTAGAAGTTCCTCACAGATCTGCCTGAACACCCATCACAGCATCAGAGGGCATGGGGGTGGCAGTATCTCTTGCCACCCCCTACCTCTGGAGCTGCTGGTATTCCTTTGCTTGCCATGACATGCAGGGGAGAAAATGAACTTCTATGCACTTTCAATAGGAATTTAAATTGTCTCAGCCACTAACTGGATCAGTGTGGAGTTTCCTCAAAAGCTAAAAGCAGAAGTATCATGTGATCTGGTTACATCACTCTTGAGTGTATAGACTAAGGAGGTTGATATCCACTAGAAGTACCACATGCCGTGTTTCAGAGGTGCTAGACACAGCAACCAAGTTATAGAATCTGCCTAGATGCCATATTGGATGAATAGCTAAAGACCAAGTGTTGAAAATACATAATGAATGGGGTTTGAGCCGTAAACAAGAGTATCATGTTTGTTTGCAAACAAAACAAAACAAAACAAACAAAAAAACCTTATGGAACTGGCCATTAAATATTTCTTCTGATGGGGAATCTAGATTAAAGGAAAAAATATGGAAGCAGAAGGTATGGGTGCTGTCTGAGAAGAAGAAAAGGAAGAAGAAGAGGAGAAGTAGGAGGAAGAAGAGGAAGAGGAGGAGCAGGAGAAGACACAAGAGGAAGAAGAAGATGACGCAGAGGAGGAAGAGAAGAAGACAAAAGAAGAATTAGACTCACATGGGGTAAATGAGGGACAAGAGAGTAATAGACAGATAGAATCAAGTGTGTGAAGTGTGTGTATGAAAATGAAAACCATTATTTTGTACAGTTAACATGCAGTAATACAAAACAAACTCAGAAGGTATGAAAAAGGTTGATAGAACGTTGTGCCTCTGATGAACTGATACACAAGAATCTTTAAAGGACTCGTTAAACCACTTCACTTCCACAGGAATGACTATAGCCAAAAAGTAGAAAGTAGCAAGTATTCATAGGTTAGGATACAGCCAAGGGGTAGAATACTTGTCCAGTGTATTAGAGTTCTCTAGAGGAACAGAACCAATGGAATGAATATGAATATATGTGTATATTATATATAATTACTGAGTCAATTTTAAAATAGTAACCACAGCATTATCACACCTGAAAGCTGAGAACTCAGTAGTTACTTAGTCTTGAGGCTGGTGTCTCATTAGTCAGAGTACCCACAACAGCTGTCTCTCAATGGGGAAAAGAAGAGAAGGGTAAGTGGTAGTTGCTTCGTCCACAATCAGACAAGGTGCCTTAGCCAAACCAACCTGGCTCCAAAAGCCCAGAAGTTTCTTGGAGATCTACTGGTCACTAGTCCACAATGGAAGTTTGGAAATCTGGTTCTGACATCATCAAAGACAGCCACAGCAGCAGCAAGAGGGGAGGCCAAGCAAACAAAAAGTAAGAAGTGTTGTGGAATATTAGTTGAAGATTTGTTTATACTGTGGAACATTTGTTTAATGATGCAAAGATGTGTTGCATAATTTTATGTTGCATTTGTTTAACTCTGCGAAGCTATTTTACTTTGCCTGTCTAAAACATCTGATTGGTCTAATAAAGAGCAGAATGGCCAATAGGTAGGCAGGAGAAAGGATAGGCAGGGCTGGCAGGTAGAGAGAATAAACATGAGGAGAAATCTTGAAAGAGAAGATTGAGGAGGAGAAGAGGAGGACTCCAGGGGCTAGCCACCCTGCTACACAGCAAGCCATGGAACAAGAAGTAAAGAACGGTATATAGAATAGAAAAAGATAGAAGCCCAGAGGCAAAAGATAAATGGAACAATTTAAGCTAAGAAAAGCTGGCTAGAAACAAGCCAAGATAAGGCCAGGCATTCATAAAAATTAATAAGCCTCCATGTGATTTATTTGGGAGCTGGGTGGAAGGCCCCCCCAAAAGCCCAAAGAGTAAAGAGTGAAAACAACCAACTACAGAGAAGTTCTTCCTGTCACACCCTTTTCGTCTGGGCTGCTGCAGGAAGGTGTGGCCCATGATCTGGGTGGGTCTTCCCACACCAGTCCGTGCAATCTGGACACTTCTTCAGCTATGGCTCCCTACTTAGGTGATTCAAGTTTGTGGCAAGCTAACATTAAAAACAGCTATGATACTTAACACCCCCTCCCCCAGGCTCTGGTTTCAGTTCCCAGGCAGCAAAAAGCAGGGCGTGGTAGTTTGAAAGAAGATGGCCCCCAAAGGGAGTGGCACTATTAGGAGACATGGCCTTGCTGGAGGAAGTGTGTCACTGTAGGGGCAGGCTTTGAGGTCTCTTTTGTTCAAGCTTCCCTCATGTGACAGTCAGTTTACTTCCTGTAGCCTGTAAGATGTAACACACTCAGCCCCCACCACATCTGCATGCATGTCACCATGCTCCCTATCGTGATGATAAAGGACTGAACCTCTGAAACTGTAAGCCACCCCAATTAAATGTTTTCTTTATAAGAGTTGCCGTGGTCATAGTGTCTCTTCACAGCAATGAAAACCTTAACTAAGACACAGGGGCTAGGAGTATGAGTGCATAGGTGATTACGTAGAAGAACTGAGACCCTCATACACTGTTGAAGAGAAAGTAAAATGTTGTAGTCACTGTTGAGAACTGTTTGGAAATTACTCAAAAAGTTAAACATAAAGTAACTGCAAGGCCTTAGAATTCCTGAGCATAAATCCAAAACAACTGGAAATGCAAATTTGCATATTCTTGTACCCATCTTCTTTGCAGCATTATTTTAAAGAAGTGGAAATGAACCAAATACCCACCAAAGAGACGAATAAACACAATATGCTATATCAACACAATGAGATATTATGTGTCTGTGAAAAGGGATGGAGGTACCACAACATGGATAAACCTTAAAAACTTTGTGCTACAAAAGGAAGCCTGTCAAAGGGGCAATTTATTGTATGTTCCCATGTACAGGAAATATCCAGACAAATTCATAGAGAAGGAAATCTGATTAGGGGTTTTCAGGGGCCACGGAGAAAGGAGACCAAAAGAGTCACTGTTTAGTGGGTTTCTTCCAGGGGTGATGAAGCAATCCCAAGGAAGTGGCAATCACAAACACTGTGAATTCACAACATACCACAGCTGTGCACTGTGAAATGGCCAAAACAGAGAGTTCACGTTGCATGAATTTTATCACGGTTTTTAAACAAATGCGACCAAAAACACATATCTTCTGCTGAACATTTTGGATCTAACATTTGTGATGTGTAGGAATCTGAAAAACTGCTAAAGATAAAAGTGAGGATAATGCATGAAGAGGCTTGAAGCACAGGAGATACCCAGTACAGCACGTCTGTTACCCACAAGTGTTCACTTGGATTCGTGATACAGTCTTGAAGCACAGGAGATACCCAGTACAGCACGTCTGTTACCCACAAGTGTTCACTTATATTCGTGATACAGTCTTGAAGCAAAGGAGATACCCAGTACAGCACGTCTGTTACCCACAAGTGTTCACTTATATTCGTGATACAGTCTAAAATTAATGTCTAAAATTAAGCCGTGTTACTTGACTGGGCTTGGTGGCGCTCACCTTTGATCCTAGTGCTCAAGAGGCAGAGGCAGGTGGATCTCTGTGAGTTAAAGGCCAGACTGGTCTACAGAGTGAGTTCCGGGACAGCTTAGGCCACATAGAGAGAACCTATCTCAAACAAACAAACAAACAAACAAACAAACAAACAAACAAAAAAGTGCCATGCCACTTCAGAAAAGTCAGTGACCTGGTTACAGATTCCCTGTAATACTGACAAAGGGACTTTAAAACTTCCCACACAACAGCAAAAAGATGTGATCAAAGTTAATACTTTATTAACATTAATATTCACTTAATGCTTTGTGTGTGATTCTTCACAATAAAATAGCAGATTGTAAATCATGTTAGTACTTTTATAACTAAGGATTCAAACTTTATGTAAAAAATAAAATATTAGTTAAATAATGCCAACACTAATCATTTTTAAATGTGAACCATAATGTTAAAATTAGTATTAATTTATACACATAAGATTCTTTCTCTGATGTTGTTGTTTTTGTTGTTATTGTTTATGTTTTTTTAAGACAGTCTCACTGTATAGCTCAGGCTCCCATCAAATACAAGATCCTCCTGCCTCAGCCTCACAAATGCTGGAATTACCAGTGTGTATTACTTTTCCTGCCAGATGATTTTATTTTATATGAGACAGATATGGGCTGGAGAGAGAGATGGCTCAGCTGTGGAGTGTGCTGGCTGTTCTTACGAAGAACTTGGGTTAAGTTCTCAGCAGTCTCTCAACAATCTATAACTCTAGTTCCCAGGCATCTGATGCCCTTCTCTGGCTTCTTCATGCACCAAACAAACATGTCACACGTAAGTACATGCAGGCAAATATTCATACACATAAATTTTTTAAATTAAGTGAGATAGATAGTGGCATAAGAACTTCCACACACACTTATACAAGGCTGATTTTCAGAGGTCCTGATTTATTAATGAGGCTTACATAGTTACTTATCGCAGGACTTTCCGTTTGTATTAAATTATAAAAAAGCTTGAAATATTATTTCTGAAAGTATGACTTTTTATCACTTTAATCTTTTTCTACCATTTTAATTACTATACAAAATAATGGGTTTGTTAATTTAATAACTGGCACAAAACTCTGCCATGGAACATCTTGGGTAGGGATGTGACATGTAGAAATGTGAAAATGTCACTTTCATGCATGTGTATTGTTGTACTTTGCTCATATCCCTCTGTGTTACTTATGTCGTCTCCCTCCCCTTGGCCCATTCTCCAAAGAGTCCTACTTCAGCTTTCCTGTGTGTATATACATCGACATGTGTGTACATATACATCTATATTTACATCTTGATTTCTGAGAGAAAACACACAATATTTGTCTCCTTTTTACTCAGTCTTGTGTACAGCTCACAACCCTCTGTAACTCTAGCTCCAGGGGATCAGATCCCTTCTTCAGGCCTCTTTGGGCACTGTACACACATACAGGCAAACACTCATGCACAGAAAGTAAAATAAATAAATCCATTTTTTAATATTTGCTGTATACAACACTCTTATGGTAATCTTTATGAATTAAAACTATTGTAACTAAGTAACGTTTTAAACTTAATGGGAAAAACATTTCCAGAACAGCTTCCTTCAGCTCTCTCTCAACCTTTAGCCATCACCCTGGTTCTCTCCTCTCCATCGCATTAAATATTGTGAATGAACTATATTGTCCTTTACTATCCATCTGTGTATTTTTTAATTTTTCTAAAAGATTTATTCATTTTACTTTACATATATGAGTGTTTTGCCTGCAAGTATGTGGGTGTACCCATGTGTGCCTGGTGCCTGCAGAGCTCGCTCAGAGGAAGGAATCGGAGCCCCTGGAACTGGAGTTACAGGTGCCTCTGAGCCACCCTGTGGGTGCTGGAAAGTCAACCCCATCCTCTGCAAGAGCAGCCAGTGCTGAGCTAGCTCTCCAGTTTCTAATCATCTACATTTCTTCACAATTTGGTTTCTCATTAAAATTAATGAATAACCTTTCCGGCCTCTACGCCTAACATCAAGATTTTGTTTATTGAGAAGATATTCACCCTTTCAAACCTACAAGGCTGAAGATCAGAATCAAGCTTAGTAAAGGCACTAACATTACCATCTTTGAAAATATGTTGTATTTTAAAATATAGCTTTCATCATAGTAAGGTTCAACATTAATAGCATCAAGTGGCCCCTTTGGAATTTCCCCCACTCTTATAACGGAGCTAGCCTTGGGTTCAACTGACGCACTACCAACATTAGATGTTTTCCTTGTCCTACAAACCCACTGAATTCTGAATCTTCAAACTTCAAAAATAATGCCATAAGAGGAAGTGGGGAGGGAAGACATGGCTCAGTGGCAGAGCACTTGCCTATCATGTACACAGTTCTAGATCAAATCCCCAATACAGGAAGAAGAGGCAGACAGTTTTTTGACTCATGGGAATATGGAATTGGGGCATGCTGGAATACAGAATAAATGAATGAATGTTTATGGGAAGTGTCTGATTTTCTTTCCTTGGAAATTAGTGTAAGGTATTAAAGTGCCATGAATTTTTCTAAACAATGCTTATAAAAATGTGCTTTAAGTTGTCAGGATATGCAAAAATACTTGGATGAAAATTAAGATGTATAAAACAATCATTCCTCAGTAGAGCCAAGCATCCACTTCCTTGATTCTGTTTGTGTTCCCATCTGTGATTGGGAGGTGTTCATGAACTGCCATGTATTTACAATAGATGAATGCACTGATTATGGCAAGCAGTTTCCGAAAATGGCCTCCAGCGACACTTCCTTCCAAGCATTTGTACCGTTGCACAGTCCCCTCCCCTTGAACGTGACTTGGGCCTTGTGGATAGTGTCCAGCTACTAGAATATAGAAAACATACTGGTTGCCATGCCAGTGACTAGGCGGCAGGACACCGTGACTTCTGTCTTGTTGGCCAACTTGGTGAGCTTCTTGGTTCATATGCTTCCATGGACCAAATTGCTGTTGTTGGAGAAACCCTGTAGTGATGAATAGCCAAGTAGGAATTAAAACTCTCAGCCCAACCACCCCAAGGAACTGAATCCCGCAAACAACTGAACAGCATGGAGGCACAGTCTTCCCATGCCCGTGCCTTTCGATGAGAGCAAAGGCCTTGGCCTGCACTTTGAATTAGGCTTGTCAAAGACCAGGAAGCAGAGGCCATGCCCAGGTTCCAATAAAAAGTTACAGAATAACAAAGAGTTGAGGAAGTTTGCTATACACAATACATAACTGACAATGTGGCTGAAATATTTATGATACCAAATAGTACAGATATTCATATGTATATAAATTTGTGTGTAATAAGTCCTGAAACAAGACACCAATTCTTTACATGGGCAATAAGACAAGCTTTGAACGTTAGCTACAGTAAGAGGCTAACTAACAGTCTAAGGTAAGTAGTTGGGAGTGGGGTGCTTGCCTCCAATATGTGACACTCTACGTTCCATCACAAAACAAAGTAAAAGTAAAATAAACATTGAAAATTGTATTGTCTTCCCAAAATGTTTCAGAGGTTAATTAAACTTTTTAAATATTAAGATTCTATTTTATTTGAGTTATTTTAATTTTCATTAACTAAAAATACATTTTGCCTCTGAATTTTGAAATGATTCCATACCTTTTTTCCCCTCAGTCCCAAGTTTAAAAATTAACTTAAAAAAAAAAGATTTATTCATGCTGGGTGGTGATGGCGGCACACACCTTTAATCCTAGCATTTGGGAGGCAGGCAGATCTCTAAGTTTGAGGCCAGCCTGGTCTATAGAGCAAGCTCCAAGACAGCCAGGGCTGCACAGAGAAACCTTGTCTTGTAAAGCAAAACAAAACAATTTTTATTTCTTTGTATTTTATGTGTACGGGTGTTTTGTCTGCATGCATGTCTGTGCACCACTTGAATGTGAAATGCCCACAGATAGTTATAAACCACTTAGCCCTCTCTCCAGCACCAAAAGTTAACTCTTGAATACCTGCATTTCTTTTTGTTTGTTTGTTTCTTTGTTTGTCAAGACAGGGTTTCTCTGTGTAGCCCTGGCTGTCCTAGAACTCACTCTGTAGACCAGGCTGGCCTCAAACTCAGAGGTCCACCTGCCTCAGCTTCCCTAGTGCTGGGATTAAAGATGTGGGCCACCACCACCTGGTTAATACCTACATTTCAGCTTAGAAATGGCTGAGATAACTGTAGGCCAAGAATCATCCTGAAGGTGTTTGCATACATGAATCTACACACACATGCAAAAATGTTTAAAATTAAACATGCCAAGAGTAGCATCTTACATGCACATAATGTGAGTTTTTAAAAGTGCAAAAATAAAGTGGCCCTTATGCTAATCTGTTATTTCAGGAATTCCTGGGGCAGGTTTTGCCCTATCGTGTGTGTGTGTGTGTGTGTGTGTGTGTGTGTGTGTGTGTGTGTGTGTCGTCGTTGTTATTGTTGTTGTTACTGTGTGTGTGTGTTGTTGTTGTTATTGTTTTTGGTTTTTTGAGACAGAGTTTCTCAGTGTAACAGCCCTGGCTATCCTGGAACTTGCTTTGTAAACCAGGCTGGCCTTAAACTTAGAGAGATCCATTTGCCCCTGCCTCCTGAGTTCTGGGGTTAAAGGCATGCACCACCATGCCTGGCCTGTGTGTTGTTTTGTTTTGTTTTTTAGACAGAGCCTCAAGAAGCACAGGCTAGCCTCACAGTCATTCCTTAAGAATGGCTCAAACTTCTGACCCTCCTGCTTCTATTTCCTGAGACTTGAGACTATAGGCATGTTCTACCTCACCCAGTTCATGTGGTTCTGGGATCAGTCCTAGGGATTTGTTCATACCAGGCAAGTGACTCAGAGACACCCACAGCCCACCAATGATGTTTTAAGACTCATTTTGTTAAAGGCTCATTTTGGTGACCTATCACTACCTGGAGGGCCAGCCTCCAGCAGCTCAGGGCTCAAAGGGAAATCCATACCGCACATGTTAGACTTTCCTCTCTGAGGGGTTAGGGAAAAGATAGTCACACTCTCTTGATGGTTTCCTTTTTGTTCTTTGTTCCTTCATGTTTTTCCTGAGTTCTTTCATTGTCAGTTGAAGAAAGAAGGCGCTCCATGATGACATTTTAAGGCCCATGTGACAGCAGGAAGGTCCAGTCTCTTCTGATGGACCGAACTGAGCTGGACCCCAAACAGCCATACAAAGGTCTATTTATTGATTGTTACACAAAATGTTTCCTCATAACAAGGTCCCTAATCTTAGTTTTCATGTCTTACTGAAGGAGAGCATCACATGCCTCCATGACTCTAGTCCTTTATTAGGTATCGTGTGCAATACACAATAATACAGGAGCCTCAGGTGTGCCTGAGGCATGCTGTGACCAAAGTCATGGGATGGCTACAAAGCCCCTTCAGCAAAACAATCACTGTCTTCCACAAGGATTCTTCAAGGTCAAGGTACTTCTGAAAAACAGCTGTTCCCTCTAATATCTACCCCATACAGTGATTCTGCTAAGTTCCTACAGAGTACAGGTAAAAACATTTTTATCTTCCTTACGTGACTAAAACAAAGTCATCCCAATAAGCTACATACATTTACATCTAAGTAACTTGCTACATATTAACAGAACATGAGCAAGCAGAAAGTATTTTTTCATAGCCAACTCTTTTGTTGGCAGGCGATAACAGCGGCAAACATGTAAAGGCACAGTAGAAGCAAAAGACATTCCGGGGTCTGTGGTCTCCTGGCCTTGTCTAACCGAGATTTACCCATTGGGGGTTGCCTCCTGGTGGGCTGACACCTTGAACTTCATTTGCCACCTGCTGCTCCTCTGACATGGCCACCTGCACTAGCTGAAGCCACAGTCAGAACTAGGGTCAGCATAGGTCAGTAATGTGTGCTACATGATAGGTATTCCTTCCCAGAAAAATCACCAATGGCTCTACACCCTTGTTCTATGTTTCAGAAAAGCCCCAACACCAAAGGGTTCCAGGTGGCTCTGTGTGTAAGGTGTGCGTACTCTTTCTGGACAAGCTGCTGGGGTTCCTTCCAGCCCAGAAACAGGGTGCATTCTTCTGATGATATTCTCTGTAGTATTGCTGCATGTCATGGAGTTGGATGCCCCTGAAGAGCCCTTGAGACCCTAGCCACGTACACCACCTAGAATCAACCAAAAGGTCTTCTCTTCCAAGTCTGGGGGAAAGAAACCTATAACAGTACTTCTGCACAGTCATCTGATTTTCAGCCCCTATCTAGCTGATCATTAAAGACGTTGTGGGAGTCTTTCTGGAATAAGCACTTCGACACCAATGAGACTGGAGGAGAGGAGATGTCACCGTGGACCCTAGCCATGAGAGCTCCTGAAAGGCACCGATACTGGGCCCAGTCCGCAGTCTCATTTTATATTCTCAAACTACAAGGTGGGGCAGACAAACAAGCGAGACTTTTACAGAAGCGTACATACGTGACAGTCAGCAGGTTGTTAAGGGCAACGACCCATGGTTTCTGTTGTTTTTCCAAGTCGTTCTGTTATAGATAACAAGTGGAATCGTGCTTGGCAAATACACAGTTCCAGCAGTGTTTTAAGTAAATCACTAAATAAATCAATAAATCAGGATCTAATAATTGGTCTTCTCTAACTTACTCTACTCCAACATAAACCAATAAATACAAAATGGCACATAAAAACAGTTGCAGAAATTAAATACCAAGGAAATAAAACTGCCAATCAACAAGTGGACTAATGGACCAAATACAATTCCCATAAGAAGAAACACAAGTATCAAATAACTAATTTTTTAAAGGTGCAAAATCCCTCGTCAGTGGGGAAATGAAAATTAAAACTGCTTTGTGACCCCACCTCACCCCAGTCAGAATGGCTGTCATCAAGAAATCTGACAACAAACGTCAGAGAGGATGTGAGGAAAAAAGGAACCTTATTCACAGCTGTGGGGTGCAAATTAGTACAGCCGCTATGGAAATCAGCATGGAGCGTCCTCAGAAAGTTAAAACCACAACTGCCCTGTGATCAGTTATCCCGCTCCTGGGCAGATGCCCAGAGAACTCCATGTCCTACCATAGAGATATTTGCACATTGGTCTTGATTACTGCTCTCTCCGTCATCGCAAGGAAGTGGGAGGAATTGAATGTCCATCGAAAGATGAATGGATAATGAAAACCTGCTATGTTCATAAAATAGAAATTTCTAAAGAGAAATGATCCAGATATGGTGGCACATGCCTTTGATCTCAGCAGAATAAGGAAACAGAGGCAGGCACAGCACTGTGAGCGAGTGAGGCCAGTTTGGTCCACACAGGGCTTTCCAGGCCAGGCAAACCTACATAGTGAGACCCTGTCAAAACAAACAAACAGGATTGCGGGGCTGGAGAGATGGCTCCGCAATTAAAAGCACAGGCTGCTCTCCCAGAGGACCTGGGACACAAACAACTGTAATTCCAGTTCCAGGGGCTCCAATTCCCTCTTCCGATCTCTGCGGGCACCAGACATGCAAATAGTATACATACATGCATACAAGCAAAACATTCACGCATAAACTAGAAATAGGATAAATTTAATAAGAAATTAAAAATAATTTAACATTTAAGAAAAGATCGCAAGCCGGGCGGTAGTGGCACACACCTTTAATCCCAGCACTCGGGAAGCAGAGCCATGCGGATCTTTGTGAGTTCCAGGCCAGCCTGGTCTAGAGAGCAAGATCCAGATCCAGGACAGGCACCAAAACAACACAGAGAAACCCTGTCTCAAAAAAAAAAAAAAAAAAAAAAAAAGATCGCAGGATAATGAATGGACTTAGGTTGCACACTATTAAGTGAGGTAAATCACCTGTTCTTCATATGCAGATCCTAGCCTATAATATATATCTATAACTGCTGTACATGGGGGGCAGTATAACACTTAGGAGGGAGAATGGGTGGCGTCAGATGATGAGGAAGGACAGAACATAACCAAAGGACACGTGAGCCATGAAAGAGGATAAAAGCTGATTGATTGCTAGTTTTAACTCTGTCACAGATTTTTTTCTTTCAAAGAGACGTTCCGAAGCAAAAGTCTACATGTTATACATCGTGACTGACGTATTAATGACACCTTCCTTGATGATGAAGCATAGTACCACGCCCCATGGATCAAGCTTCTCCAGTAGTTCCACTCAGTCTCATTTACTGGAGGACCTCAAGCTTAAGAACCTAATGCATTAAACATATTCCAGCCATTGGCCAGTAGATGGCGATCCTGACTTGCTATTTGATTTTCAGTTCCTTCTTAGGCCTTTAAGTGCTAAATCAACATTTTTTTAAAAAATTTTTTAATAAGGGGTAGACCTACTTCTGCAGGAATTATGGAATGAGTTAACCTATATTCTAGTGAGACTTGACATCCACAGGAATAAACTCACTTATAGAGATATCTGTTCTGTCCAATGCTCTGGTTTTTAAAGTTGTTATTTTTTGTTTACTAGCAAATAAAATTTCTGAGACTATTTTTATCTGGAAACTGGAATTTCAATTATTCCATCTGTCATAAATAAATGTGTGTGTGTGTGTGTCTGTGTGTCTGTGTGTCTCTGTGTGTGTGTGTGTACAGTGCGTGAAATCAGACCCAGGGCCTCACATGCAAGGCAAGCAAATGCTCTATCACCTAGCTACATGTCCAGCTCTTGGTGTTTTGAGACAGGTTTTCACTATGTAGCTCAGGTTGCCCTTGGATTTGGTACATAGCCCAGGCTGGCCTCAGACTTCCTCTACCATCCTGGCTCCAACTCACAAGTTCTGGAATTACAGCTGTGTGCCACCAAACCTTTTTTTTTTTTTAAATGTTTAATTGACAATAATTTCTAATTTCTAGGCTTCTGTTTTGGGTTTTTTGTTTTGTTTTGTTTTGTTTTTAGGGGGATTTTTTGTCATCAAATTTCTTTATAATAACTTTAGACCTGGATGATTTTTCTTATCGTTTTTCTCTATATTATAAAGCTCTGTGATAATTTACAAAACTGTGATGAAACAGCATGACCAAAAGCAACTTGAGGAGAAAAGGGTTTATTTGGTTTATATATCCTGAATCACAGACCAGTGAGGGAAACCAAGGTAGAAACTCAAACAGGGCAGGAACCTAGAGGCAGGAGCTGGTGCAGAGCCATGGAGGAGTGCCGCTTACTGGCTTGCTCATACGGCTTGCTCAGACTGCTTTCTTACAGAACCCAGGACCGCCAGCCCAGCGATGACACCACCCACCATGGGCTGAGCCCTCTCCCATCAATCACTAATTTTAAAAATGCCCTATGGGCTTTCCAGTCTTATGGAAAATCTTTAGCCCAATCTTATGGAGGCATTTTTCTCAACTAAGATTCTCTTCACTCAGATGATTCTAGTTTGTGTCCAGTTGACATAAAACTAGCACACCTGACCTTAAAAACAAGAAAACACTAATCAATTAATCCAGAGCACTTTCTGTTCCTACATCACTTTGCCTTTATTTCAGCACACGTCCCTTTGAGGCCTCCATTAGCTTTACTGCTCACTCCTCAGATGTTGGGGATTACACACCACTTACCAAGGTATCTGTGGCTATAACAGATACCGCCATATCTACCAATTTATACCATGACGTGTTTCTGACAGCTTCCTGGACTTATTTTCTCAGATGGGTGTCTCTAAGACTCTGGGCATGACTATCTTCACAGATGGATCCCAGCCCAACACAAAGACCCGACACTTCAATGGCTTTGCACACATTTGTGCACACCCAGAAAGGGGTCTCAGGGCACAGCACAAATCACTTGGTCCTTCACTGTTTGGAACTGTCCTTTGTTTTCGCTATCATTTCTTCTCTAGTATATGGTGGGTGGGGGCTGAGAAGGAGGCTGGAGGCGAATTTGATCATTTTTTTCCATAAAAGTTCTACCAAGAATCAGACCCTCTAAATCCTTGGACCCCTCAACTTATTCCACAGGCGACTCTAAATCTTGGATGTCCCTTCAAACACCAAGACAAGTGTCCAGGCCCTTGTACCCCTTTCACCAGTCTTTGGATGAGGGCTGCCTTCAGGGAGGTGGCAGAGTGTTGAGTGAGGGGCCGGGACGATTCACACAGGGAGTCTGGACTTGGAGCCAGCAATCCCAAGAGCTGACTGGCTGGCAGACCACTGAATCCGCTTCAGACTGGCTTTTGAAGAAGAAAACGAGATAAGAGTGCAATTAGGCTGCAAAGAAATACCAAAGCCAACATCATTGGAGCCTGTTAGTCAGTTCTACCATGGAATTCTTAATCCTGTGAGCCAGTAGATTCCATTTTCTGCTTAGACTGTCTGAAATTGAGTTTCTGTCCCTTGCAACTGAGACTCCTGGTTAGCAACTCATACTGTCTGAAAAAAGCAACAACCACTGTTTTCTACTTCCAGCATTCATCACAATGTTAGTGTTACAATCTATTTGTTTATACATCTCTGTGGTGATATTGTGTTCCCCAAAATATTGTGCACCCTAATAAACTTCTCTGGGGCCAGAGAACAGAACAGCCACTAGATATAGAGGCCAGAAAATGGTGGCACACACGCCTTTAATCCTAGCATTCCAGAGACAGAGATCTGTATGGATCTCTGTGAGTTCAAAGCCACATTGGAAACAGCCAGGCGTGGTGACTCATGCCTTTAATCCCAGGAAGTGAGGGCAGGAAGCAGAAAGGTATTTAAGACATGAGGACGAGAAACAAGAGCCTGGTTAAACTTTTAGGCTTTTAGCAGCAGTTCAGCTGAGATTCATTCTGGATGAGAACTCAGAGGCTTCCAGTCTGAAGAAACAGGATCAGCTAAGGAAATGGCAAGGTGAGGTAGCTGTGGCTTGTTCTGCTTCTCTGATCTTTCAGCGTTCACCCCAATACCTGGCCCTGGGTTTGTTTTTATTAATAAGAACTTTTAAGATTCGTGCTACACATCTCTCTTTCTAACTAGACTATAAATCCCTTCAAATACCATACTTTATTCATCCTGTCTCACACATCTATAGCAATGCAAAAATAAAGAATAAGTACTTGTTGAATTAATAAGAAAATGCAAAATAATAAACTGTACCAGGATTTTTCTATTGGGCCACCAACCAGCTCCCAAACCATGACACAGAGACTTCTTAGTAGTTATGAACGCTTGGCCTAGCTTAGGCTCATTTCTGGCTACCTCTTTTAACTTAAATTAACCTGTTTCTCTTTATCTACCTTTTGCCTCAGGGCTTTTTACCTTTCTTTCTTTCTATATGTCTTACTTTCCTGCTTCCTCCAGTGTCTGGCTGACTGGCAGTGGCCTGGCTTCTGACCCTGGGTGTTCCCTTCTCTTTCTCCCTCATTCTCTTCTTCTCCTCTCTTGAGCCTAGATTTCTCCTACTACTTATTCTCTTGGCGTGCCAGCCCCACCTATCCCTCTCCTGCCTAGCTATTGGCCATTCAGCTCTTTATTAGACCAATCAGGTGCTTAGGCAGGCAAGGTGAAACAAATGCAACACATCTTTACATAATTAAACAAATGCAGCAGAAACAAATGTAACACATCTCCACATAGTTAAATATTCCACAACAATAAACAGTGCATGGGCATAGACTTGGAGTTCACAGAATGTGTAGAGTAAGAAAAACACAGTCCAAAATTGACTTTACAGACACAATATTTGGGTTCTCAGACTTCGCATTTCTTTTCTCAGCCCTATAAAAATTGTAATTCAAGCTGGGCAGTAGTAGCTCATACTTTTAATCTCAGCACTTGGGAGGCAGAAGCAGGTGAATCTCTGTGAGTCTGAGGCTAGCCTGATCTACATAGCTAGTTCCAGGACAGCCAAGGCTATACAACAAAACCCCGCCTTGAAAAAAAAATGTAATCCAACCTAACGTGCTCAGATTCTTCTTATTTCTCTCCCTCTCCCTCTCTTGCTGTCTGATCTCACTGAGTTCAGAGGCAGAACAAACTTGCTGTGACTTCTCTTTGTTTCTCTTCTTTGGTTTTTCTGTTGTCATTAAAGCTGGCTGTCATCACAGCCACCCACTGTTTCCATTTTTCTTTGTTCTTCTTACACAAAAGAAGAACACATTTTTGGAGTAAGAAACGGTCTTCCCAGAAGCCCCCAACATATACTTTTTTGTGTCTAAATTAGTCAAAAATGGTAAGGTCAAAAGAAGAGGTAAATTCACTAAATGAATTGGCAAATTGACTAAGTCAATGGACCCACTGATGAAGATGGTCACACCAGGAGCCACTTCTGGAAGTGAGTCTTGATCCATGACTGAAATTAGGCAAGAGTGCTTCACAAATGAACATTTGTGGAATTGACATAAGAAGGATCAAAAATAGAATCAGGACAGCAAACATAACACCTATTACAGAAATCAACACTGGAGGTGAAGCCAGATGGTTTTGACATAAGCCCAGTGAGAGATGGCCAAGCTCAGGGCAAGAAGTCAGGGAAGTTCAGTGAAGTGGACAGACTCCAATGCTGCTCAGAAGGTCAGTGGATAGTGCTTGATGCTGGCTGGAAAGCTTTAAAAGTGGGGACCAGTCACAGATGACTCAAAAATGGAAGTTTTCTCTACCAGGCTGCCTGCCATGGTTAGCCTAAGTGTTTTCAAATGTACTATCCCTGGGCTTTTACAGCATTGAGTAAGTTAACCTGAGGAGCTCACTCTGGTTCCTCTGGAGGCTCTTAGGTGCCCTGCTGTGATGCACTGCTTTTCCCTGCCCCACTCTGCTGAGGACTGAACCCGGGTCCTCCGCAATAGCAGCCAGTACTCCACTATGTATACACCACTCTTTCCAACATCAAGTTCATTTCCACATCAGCTTCTTCATGCACGGTACTAGGCAAACATTGACGTAGCACTAACCATTGGTTAACACGTTCAAGTTTGAAGTCATTTCAAAGTAGTTTTGAACTGTTGGAAACTGGCCCACTTAGAATTGTAGACACAACTGGGATGACTACCCTACAGACAATTCCCCTATGACCCTTTCAAGTGAGAGCTTCTAGATGTCAGTTAAAACCCCTCACTCTTCTAGACACAGCGGTTCATTCATATGGTGGGGCTTTGGGGGCAGGGGACAGGGAGGGCACATATAGTTCCTTTCAAAACATTTTTTTCAGTTTGAAACTGAGGAAAGAAAGTCATAGGCTAGGGGTCTGGATCAGCAACAGAACACTTGTCCAGCATGTGTGAGGGCTTGCGCTCAATTTCTAGCGTCAGTACATACTCACACAAACCCAAGATCGAGCCAGCTGAAATCCCAGTGACTCAGTTAGGGTTTCACTTGCTGTGAAGAGACACCATGACCATGGCAACTCTTACAAAGGAAAACGTTCAATTGAGGCTGGCTTACAGTTCAGAGGTTTAGTCCATTATCATCATGGTGGGACATGGCAGAATGCAGGCAGACATGGTGCTGGAGAAGGAGCTGAGAGTTCTACATCTGAATCAGCAGGCAGCAGTAGGAGAGCGTCAAGCACTAGGCCTCGCTGGAGCTCCTGAGACCTCAAAGCTCACTCGATAGTGACACACTTCCTCCAATAAGGCCACACCTCCTAGTAGTGCCACTCCCTATGGACCTATGGGAACCATTTTATTCAAACCACCACACCCAGCATGGGTAGAAGAGGAGTTTATGAAGGCCCACCCCAGTCTGAGGAGCTTTGATAGCTGATGTCTACTAGGGGAGGGTCAGTTTCCTTCAGGGTTGCAGCCTGGAGGATAACCATGCTCCATGAAGTTGTCCTACACCCACACACGTGAAGCTGGGGAGGAATAGCAGGAGAGAGGTTAGGAGAGAAATTGAAGGGGAGGAAGAGGGAAGTGGATTTAATCAAAATGCAGCCCATGAATGGGTGAAATTCTCAAACAATTTTAAAAAATCACCGAAGAAAGATACAAGGATACAGTACACAGAAAGGAACTGTCACGGGAATGGTAATGGGGGATATCGATTCTACCCTGGATCCTGCCACCACTGGCACCAGCTCTGTTGCTGACCTTTCTGCAGCCCAATCATCCGATTCACAAAAATTGAGATCTCAGGTGCCTGACACATGACCTTCAGTGTAGCTGGAAGTTTTCCTGTGTCCTGCCCCATCCTGCAGTCATTCAGACCCAAGTAAACACACAGAGGCTTATATCAATTATATCAACTGGGGGGCCTATGCCTTAAGCTTCTTGCTAGCGGGCTCTTATATCTTAAGTTAACCCATTTCTATTAATTTATAAGTTGCCATGTGGCTGTAGCTTACCGATATTATCACATCTTGCTTCTCCTGCTGGCAGCTCACAGTGTCTCCTTCCTCTCTTCTCTCCTCCCAATATCTTTTCTGGATTTTCCCGCCTGGCTCCATCCTGCCTTGCCATAGGCTAATGTAGCTTTATTTATTAACCAATCAGAACAACACATATTCACAGCATACAGAAAGACATCTCACAGCACTCCAGGCCCCAGGTAATTGTTGAGCTAGACACTTGACTCCAAGGTGCAATGATGGGGGCCAGCTTTACCTGCCTACATGAAATAGTTTTCAAACCAGATAAAATGTGAGAAACAATGGTTTTCAGACCCTGATCATGATGCAGTGAGTGGACAGCAATCTCTGAGGCAGAGAAAACAGCATGTGTGCCCCATGATCACCCTATTTCACTGCCTAAAGAGAGGTCTCGACTATGACTCAGGAACTGGGAATCCAGGTAAATGTCACATTTTTGCTGAGCTCACTGGGGCTGGAGCAATGAGAATTGGTATAGCATACCAAACAGGAAACTGCTGCCTAGAGGGATCGTCCTGAGACTTACAGATGTCTCCCTCTTCATTGTTCAGGGGAATCTGAGTCACAGTGTGTGTGTGTGTGTGTGTGTGTGTGTGTGTGTGTGTGTGTGTGTGTGTGTGTGTGTGTAACTGAGATGAGAGCTTTGAAAAAAAATTTTCCATCATTTTCTTTGAGCATACTCATATTCTGATTTGAAAAATAAACAAAAACATCAAAAGTTATAAGGTTTTTAAATGTGTCAGTAAATCCCATCTTTTCTCCCAAAGATCATTTCGTAGGTGTCTGTCAGTTGCCACCAAAGACTCTTTTTTTTTTCAGACAGTGCAGTTGATGCTTTTATTCAGATCTCTAAGAGCAACACAATTAACATTAGAAATAATTATAGATTTTTGTTTGTTTGTTGTTGATGGTGGTTTTTCTCTCTCTCTCTTTCTTTTCTTTTCTTTTTCTTTTTTTTTTTTTTTTTGGAATACCAAAGACTCTTAACCAAAACACCTTACAATTCCACTTCTTGGTTTATCTTTAGAAATCAAAAAAGGCTTCCAGTAACTTTTGGTTATGAGAGGGTTTATCATTTTAATGTGTATAAATGACAAAAGTCAGAAACAAGCTAGGTAAAGATTTTTCTATGTAAATTATAATAACATTCATTTTATAAAATACTGTGTAATAACTAACAAGACATTTTAGCATCTCACTTGTTGACACAGAAATAAACCCATAAATACTGAAGTTTTAAAACCAGCTTACTAAGCAGTTTTGTGCAGAATTTCTACATAAAACAGAACATACATATAATGTCTGGAAAACTGATTCTCCAAATCCCAGTAATTCTCTTTGCTGGCTTATATACTTTCAGGAGTGTGTGTGTGTGTGTGTGTGTGTGTGTGTGTGTGTGTGTGTGTGTG
>CABHPH010115333.1:39037-55204 GCA_902168325.1 Peromyscus nudipes
TTCTTCTTCTTCTTCTTCTTCTTCTTCTTCTTCCTCTCCACACACGTATCTCTTCCGCAGGCCTGAGCACTTGTCTGTCCTTTACTCTTATCTTAATAAAACTCTCATTAGTGGATTCTGTCGTGTTTTGTGACATTTCCTCGCAGGGTAAGAGCACCGCTAAATAACTAACATCTGGTCCTAAGTGGTCAGGGGCTATGTAAACTCTTGGAGCTTGTCAAAATTAAGGACTTTGTTCAAGACCATCTTCATACCCTGAAAGAGGCAGCAGGCCGCGAGGTCCCTCTTCTGGTGGCCATTTTGACCCTGTTAGTAGTCCCAGTTGGGTTTTGTAGCTGGCACTAACTACCCTCTAACCCACAGGGACCATATTGTCCACTAGATGGGTCTGGTCTGTATACTGTCGAACTGCTGCCTGAACCTGACCTTGCTCCTCGGGAGTGAAAGTGGAGACCTCGACGACATAAAAGTCATGCCAGGTCAGGTCACAGGCTTGGGAAAGATAACAGAACTCCTTAATATAAGCAGAAGGGTTAGCAGAAAAGGAGCCCAACCGCTTTTCAATCTGTGAGAGGTCCTGATGGGAGAAAGGGATGCAGACTCGAACTATTCCCTCCACACCGGCCACCTCTTGGAGGGTGCAGAGGAGGGCAGGGGTCTGCCAAGACCACTTACGGGAAGCCACCAGGGAGGATTCGGGGGGAGTAGGTCAGTGTGTGGACAGGGACCAGGGTGCAAGGTGTGGCGTTTTAGAAGGGGGAGGGGGACCCAGAGCCCGCAGTGACAGAGAAGAAGGAAGGGCAGTATGAGGAGGGAGAGGGAGAGAGGGAGGTGGGGAAGGAGATTGTTCTTCGATCTTTGTCCCAAAGGGGGAAGAAGGTTGGCCACTAGGTGAAGCATGTGGTTGTGCAGGAGGGGGAGGGGCAGGTGGGGTTGGGGGAAGGGGCGGGGGTACCAGGGACTCAGGCGGCTCAGTCAGGGCAGAGGGCTCAGGGTTCGAATCCCTGGATGAATGGGTGTCTGGAGGTGCTGCAGCCCTAGCCAACAAGACCTGAGCTGTTGAGCACTGGCTACAGGAAGAGGGACAGGAGCTCGGAACCCAAAAACCCGAGTGGCTCAGACCACTCGTTCCCATGCCGGCAGAAAATTTCAAGCTCACAGAGGATGTTAAAGTCAAGAGTGCCCTCTGGTGGCCATTTTGACTGTTTCTCAAGAGTGTACTGAGGCCAGGCCACAGAACAAAAGAAAACCAGGCATTTGGGGCATACTGTGTGAGACAGCCCCAATTTGGATAAATTTCACAGCAGACACCCCAGGGGTGACTGGGGATCAGGTTTAGGCATGGTGCTGCCCATTTCCAAGCCTGTGTGGGAAACCAAAGACTAGGGCATGATGTCCCATGCAATAGCCTGGGGTCGAGAAGTGGGGGTGGGGTAGCATTTGAGAAGGACATCTCGAAACCCAAAGGCTCCCCAGAACAGAGACTATCTCTGCTCCTGAATGGAAAGGGATTGCCCTAGTGCATCCACTGCTTGGCAGGAGATCCTGGAGATCCTGGACCCAGATGGAGATACCTGGTATCTCTTTAGGTGGTGGCTGGGAAATGGACTTATGCCAAGTTGAAAGCTGGATTGCATCTGGTGGACAGAAAGATAGAAGAGTAACAGCCCCCCATGTGGTCAGAGGACCTGGTCTACTGGGCTGGGGGCTTGACTCCTCCTGGATTTTCAACATCAAAATAGTAAGTTTCTCCGCTGACACAGATCAAGTTGAATTGAAAAAGTATAACAACAGGTTTATTGAGAACAACTCCCAGGTGGGTTCTCTGATTTCAGAGATTGCGGCCAGAGAAGTCACATCCCTGAACTAAAGCATGGAGATTTTATAGGTTGTAGATGAGGGGTGATGACCTATCTGCCACAGACCAGGCTTGTGTCCAAGTATGGTCAAAAGCTGAGTGCTTAGGCAGGAATTTGAACTACTGGCAACTTCAGGGAGGGGAAGTTGCAATCGTTGCCAAGAAGGCAGAACTGGGCTTTTTGGTGCCCTTCCTTTGTTCAGAGACTCTCTTAGCAGACAGGGTTGAGGCGGGGGAGGGGTGGGAATGGAGCTTTCTGGATTGTACAGGGGTGAGCAAGAGGCTCCAACCAACCAGTTTTTCCTTTTCTACCCCTAAATCTCATGACTCACAAGCAACAAGTTTTCCATTGCATTTGTGGTTCTTGTTGGCCCTTGCCTTTCCTAAAGAACATTCTGTACCAGCTTCCATTTGAAGTGTTCTCAATTTCTTTCTATTTATTTGTTTGTTTGTTTCTTTGTTTAATGTGTATGAGTGTTTTGCCTGCATGTATATATGTGCACCATGTGCATGCCTGGTGCCAGCAGAGGCCAGAAGAGGGTGTTGGGTTCCCTAGGTCTAGAATTAAGGATTATTGTAAACCATAAAGTGGATTGGGATTTGAACCTGGGTCCTCTGCTGTGGGGGAACCCACATCCCACTTTTTCCCCAGGGTACTCTTGAGGAGAAAGGGATAAGAGATATTAGGTAGAAAGACAGAGGGGAGAGAAACAGATAGAAACACAGGATAGTCTCAGGAGGGCCTGGATTAATATCCACCAGCCCCTTCTGTCTCTTCTAAAGGGCTTTTTACAGGAATGCCAAGGAGTGGAGCAAAAGACCTCCCCCTAGCACAGCCAAGTGCAGACCCTTCCAATCACCTGGTAACCACACACATGGTCAAGCCATCCTCTAATGCAGTCCTGCTGGGTAAAGCAAGCTCAGATCTCACTAGGAAACCTTTGTGGGTCTTCACACTCTGCAAGAGCACCAAGTGTTCTTAACTGCTGAGCCATCTCTCCAGCCTATGTTCTCAATTTCATATCTTTGGCTTTCTACTCTAGAAGATAAAGATTAAGTTGTTTTTCCCACCACATGTCTCATGGTAAACACACAGAGAGGCAAGCACTCACACACTCATAAATTCTCTACTCCACATCTCCCTATATGGCTATTGAAAGTGAGTGCAGTAAAACCACCTGTAGCATGACTCTTAAAAAGTTCTTATTAATAAAATCAAACCTGAGCCAGGTATTGGGGTGAACATTGGAAGGTCAGAGAGACAGAACAAACCACAACTAACCTCACCTGGCCAACTTCTCAGCTGATCTTGTTTCCTCAGACTGGATGCCCCGAGCCCTCATCCAGAATGGGTCTCAGCTGAACTGCTGCTAGAAGCCTGAATGCTTCTCCAGGCCAAAATGCCTCTCCAGGGCAAATGCCTCTAGTTTCTGGTCCTCACGCCTTATATACCTTTCTGCTTTCTACCACCACTCCCTGGGATTAAAGGCTGGCTTTCTGGGATTAAAGGCGTGGGTCACCAAGCTTGGGTGTATCCTTGAACACATGAATTTCTGCCTCTGGAATGCTAGGATTAAAGGTGTATGCTACCACTGCCTAACCTCTGTTTCATATTGTGGCTGTTCTGTTTCTGACCCCAGATAAGTTTATTAGCATACACAATATTTTGGGGAACACAATACCCCCACAACCACCCAATGGGACTATGCCACAGAGAGAAGCAGTTTATTGGGGACAAACTGATGGGCTGCCTCACAGGAGTAGAGAGCAGCAACTCAGCCAGAAAGCAATTGGGTTTTAGACAATAGTCAGCAGGGTGGGTGTTCCCAAGCCAACCAGGTTATTGGGAACCAAATGTACTTTGCCCTCTTCTGTTGACCCATTAGGGGTAGAGAAGGTAAGTAGTGGCTTCTACAGAAAACTGTATCACAAGGTTTTTGAGGAATGTTGAGTTTAAGATTCTGTTTTCTGTCCTGGGTTGGGCCTGAGCAGCTATTTTAGGATGTCAGCAGTGCTGCCATTTGGGGGCCTGCTATGTGACCTAACAGTGACTATAGGAAGAAGCATCTCTCCCATCTGCCTGTTCCCAAATACCCAGCAGCCACTCCCCAAATAATTGACTCAGAGGCTTAATATTATTTATAAATGCTCAGCCGGTAGCTTAGGCTTATTACTAACTAGCTCTTACACTTAAATTAACCCACAATTCTTATCTGTGTTTAGTCACGTGGCTTGATACCTCTTCTCAGTGCAGCATTCTCATCTTGCTTTTTCTGCATCTGGCTGGTGACTCCTGACTCCACCCTTCCTCTTCCCAGAATTCTCCCAGTCTGGTTGCCTCACCTATACTTCCTGCCTGGCTACTGGCCAATCAGCATTTTATTAAGCCAATATGAGTGACAAAGCTTTACAGTGTATAAGAGCATTATCCCATAGCAAGTTACATTATTCTAGAACAGTTAACTCAAGGTGAGCATGTAGCATGTAATAATTACATTTCTTTTCTTTTTCTTTTTTTTCTTTTTTTCTTTTTTTCTTTTTTTTTTTTTTTTGAGATAGGGTCTCACTGTTTAACTCTGGCTGGCCTAAAACTTACTATATAGACCATGCTGGCCTGGAACTCACAGAGATCTGCTTGCCTCTGTAAGGAGAATAAGAAAGAAAGACCAACCATTAGATTTACTTGTACTGCCTACTTACCAAGCTTGACTTCACTTGCCACCTGGGACAGAATGACCTGGAGAAATAGTTGAAACAATGGGTCATTGCTCTTAACAACCTGACCACAAAAGCTTACACCTCTCAACTATAATATATACCTTTAAGAACAAAAAGATGGCTCAGTGGTTAAGAGCATGGGCTGCTCTTCCAGAGAACCCAGGTTCATATTCCCAGCACCTACATGGTAGCTCACAACTGTCTGTAACTCCAGCTCCAGAGGATCTGGCACCCTCACATAGACATACATGCAGGCAAAACACTAATGCACATAAAAATAAATCTTTAAAAACAAAATGCTGGCTGCCATGGATGCAAAATCCCACTTGCTTGCTCATCCTCACCCCACCTTGTGGTTTTTAGAGTATAAAATGAGGCCGGACAGCAGTGGCGCACACCTTTAATCCCAGCACTCAGGAGGCAGAGCCAGGCAGGTCTGTGTGAATTCAAGGCCAGCCTGGTCTACAGAGGAAGATCCAGGGCAGGCACCAAAACTACACAGAGAAACCCTGTCTCAAAAAACAAGCAAACAAACAAACAAACAAAAAAGAGAGTGCAAACTGGACCCAAGATGGAGGCCTCTCAGGAACTCTCCTGGTTTCTGCCCACTGGTCATATCTCTCTTCCTCCCTCTTTGGTGTTGGTGTGCTTATTTCAGAAAGATTCCCACAACACCAGCCCAAAGATGCTGAGATTAAAGCCTTGCACCACCATGCCCAGCTGTACTTTTTTTTTCCTTTTTCTAGGATTAGTAACAATCATTGCTTTAATAGCATGGAAGTCTAGCTGCTCCCAGAAATGCTACCAATGGTTACTCAGAGAAAGACTTCTCAAGAGCAGGAATAGAAAAATTTCTTGTCTATAATAATTCACACACGATCTGAGGGTCATTCTCTTTTATTCTTCTTCAGCTCTAATTCTCTTGTTCTAATTCTGTAGTTGAAAATCTTTGGTTCTTCTCTTTAGTTCCAATTCTCTCTCCCACCACTCTCACACTACTTCTTCTTTTGTCTCTCACACTTCTTCCTCTTCATCTCTCACACTTTTCTCTCTGCCTATTTAGCTACATCCCTCACTCGGCACACACACACTCTCACCTCTGCCCAGCTCTTTACACAGCAGCTCTCTACAAAGCTCTACACAGCCCCTTTTCACAGACAAACTCTGCACAAATATGACTTACATTTTCAGGGTCACAAAGCATTTCTTGAGTAAACAATCAGAGACAGAGACAAACTGATACACATAAGGAATCACACGGTTTCTCTCAGGCTAGGAAGGTCTCATTAACTGGCCAGTGAGTAACGCTTGGCCGTGCACATAGCTCTTTCCCAGGTAGAAAGTGGCATTGAAATCCAGAACTTAACAATAACAGTTAGTTGGTTGAGCTTTGAATGGTAGAGGTATGTGCAGAAAGAGAATTACTGCAGGGGATTATGTCTACCAAAGTTGCTTCATGTCTGACCTTTATTTAGCAATAAACACCTGGAAATTTGTCTTTGTGCATTCTCTGCAGGGAATGCTAGTCTGTTTTGAATTTGTTCTGAAGTCTAAAATTAGCTGTTTTTGTGACTGAGAATACTGTTACTTTCCTGTGTCAGTTATGAAAAATATTCTAATATTATTTCTATTTATCAGAATTATACAGCTTAAGCAGAAGTCATCTTCCTGACCATCCACAGCTATATGCGTGCCCAAAGATGGAATATTTTCATGAAGTAAACACACAGGCAGTGGGAAAACACCCATAGCAGTTCTTAGGGGAGAAATGTAGTGACACATGAGAAAAATTACAGACAAGAGCAACCAGTCATTTATATAGTCAGTAACTCCATGGGGCTCCCCCGTCTGGTGGGTTGACCTGTTAAATACTAGTTGTCACCTGCTGTATACTCCCACAACCCTTGGCACATCACTATTGTTTGCTTAGCATTTCTATGAACTCACAATTAATTCATTAGCAAACATTTATCCAAAGTAATATGCTTTCTCCCATAATTTTCAAATGCATCAGGTTGTTTGTTATTTCTCTTGGTTTTCTGACAAAGTTTTCCAAGTTTCCAAGTTCCCTGCCCCAGGAAACATCACTCTGTAGAGATACTGTGTAGGTCCAGGTATCATTCTGATCACTTGTGCACAATCCCGGAAGAATACCTTCAGTTTCCCAGGTTGAATCCTGTGTTTTCAGGATCTTGCATTTTTTTTCTTTCTTACTTTCTTGGTGATGTTTTTGATCATGAAAGATACTAAAATGACTGAAATTGCTTCTCATCTAACATGAGGAAGTCTTAGAGTTTTGCTTTCTTGTTTGCTTCCTTACATAGTAGAGCACATTTGCTACTCATTCCTGAGAAAAGGCACATGTTCACTACAGTTTTAAGGACCAGAACATCTGCAATATCTGTGCTTTACCCTCAGTTGGAATGAAAGTTTTATGGATAATAGAATTCTAAGTAGAAGTCCTTTACCACGAGATTCTGAAGCTATTTCTCCACTGTGCTTTTGTTAGAACAAGCAAGAAGCTATGTAAACTATCGAGTTTTTTGTTTTGTTTTGTTCTTTCTTTTTAGAAATGTTCAAGAACTGCTTTGTCCTTAGTGTTGAAAAAGAATAGTGTTGGAGAACCATGAATGAACACACACATTTATTTAAAAAAAAAAAAAAAGTGTGTGCACCAGAAACCAAAACAAGTTAATGGGCCAAGATGGATTCTGTCTTTTATACCTGAAAATGTAGTGACTGTGTTTCATCCCATTGGTGGGAATTTGACTTCACATCTGACACAATTGGCTAATGGGCACAAAGAAACAGAACAAGGTTCTGAGAATATGGGCCCTTGTTGGCCTGACTATCTTTTGTGAACATAGAACTCCTGGAAGGAAGCTGTGTCTGCAGAGACTGATTGGCTGATTGGGACTGATACTGTGGGGAGATTGGGATGGTGCAGGTCCAGAGGTTAGTTACCTTATCTTGGGCTAGTTCTAGCCCTCCAGCTGTGTATCAGAACCAATATCTTGTGACTAATAGATGGAAACCTTTTAGAATCTATTAACTTAGCAGGCCACTAGCTTCTATCAACCCAAGAGCATCTTGGGTCTATAGGAAAGCTTCCCCCATCTCACTGTACCTGCCTCTCTAATGACCCTGGCCTGAGAACACAGGCTACTAGCTTCCATCAACCCAAAAGCTCAGATAAGCAACTTAGGCCCATAGGAAAGCTTCCCCCATCTCATTGTACCTGTCTCTCTGATGTTCTCTCCACTGTGTTTTAAACTTGTCTTGATTCATGACACTCTTTGTTCTGTAAAACTATATATATATATAAACTTCATGAAACTGCTTTCATCTTGGAGATGGAACTTTGGGCAACCTAAATCTATGTTCTCAGGCCAGGGTCATTCAAAATGGCTCCAGAATAAACTGTCTCTTATTCCCTTTAGGACAAGACCTCTGGGTTTTACATCAATGCTTTGATGGCAAAATAAAAAAATAAATAAATGTATCAGACAAAAAACCAAAAACAACAACAAAAAAGCCATGTTTCTAACAATTTCCTCCTTTGTTATATACATTTTATTTTTTTTTCTTCTTCAAATTCCATTAAAAGTCACTGGTCTTCCTTTTCCTGGATATCTAGAATGTAGAGGATATATGATACAGTTGTAGGTGCTCTTTGGCATGGTTGTCTCTGTAACTCATAAGTCATTTGCCAATGCCATCTCCCTAACTTATTTTAATGGGCCCTGTGGCATAGGGGTTTATACCACATTCCATTAAGATCAAGACTTTTATTAATGATGTTAAAGCTGAAGCCATTTCCTTCCATTTGCTAAACCACTGTTCCATGACATTGGAGAAGAGTTGCCTATTTCTGAGTTTTTCTCCAATTCATTGCCAAGAGCATGGAGGCCTTGCAGGGCTCTACTAATGCTCCCATCTGGAGTCATGTTGCTGAAAATGTAGATGCAACATGGTCCTTCTTACATTTCACAGACTCCCACCCTTTTCAGTTAGTATCATGTTTATGACTATTCTATTTTCTCAAGCCATTCAATTAGTGGGATCAAGTTGCTCAGAGATTCCTCTTACAGTATCTTGGGCATAATGAACAAATATTGAATGGTTATAGTAGCTATAACTAATCCAGTTGATGTTTCTATTAACAGCAGACCACCAGAGTACAGAAGACTAAGCTAAGGTTTGATTTCAAGTCTTAAATTCATTTGAGATTCCTCAGGGTGCTCTAAGAGCATCTAAATAAACATGAGGGTCAATTGCTCCTCTTGGGATTAAGAGTTCGCTTTCTTTATGAGAGAGACCACTAGACAGGATAGGGTGTCAGAATGTGCAGAATGGAAGGGATAGCCAGCTGGACTAAAGTACAAGTCCCCATGTCTTAGTTAGAGATTTTATTGCTGTGAAGAGACACCATGACCACAGCAACTCTCATAAAGAAAACGTATAATTGGGGTGGCTTGCTTACAATTTCAGAGGTTCAGTCCGTTATCATAACAGAGAGCATGGCAGTGTGCAGGCAGACATGGTGCTGGAGTAGTTGAAAATCTTATATTTTGTAGGCAATAGGAAGTCAACTGAGACACTGGGCAGTTTCCTGAGCATAGGAACCCCCAAAGCCCGCCCCCACAGTGACACACTTCCTCCAACAAGGCCACACCCACTCCAACAAAGCCACGCCTCCTCATAGTGCCACTCTGTATGAGATTATGGGGGTCAATTACATTCAAACCACCCATCCACTCTAATGACCAATAAATTTCAAATAGGGTTCCTCGACCACACCACCAGACGTTTGCTCATGCAACCCTGGCAGGTCATTATTTTCAAAGACTGGCCTTACCACACCAGGTTACATTGCTCACATTGCTCACTGGAGTTAATTGCTTCCCCCACCCTGGAAGGCATGAAGTCTGATTACTCCAAGGTTGTGGGGATCATGTAGCCCCTGGAGGTGGGTGGTGCCTTGAGTTTCTGGTTAGGGGAAACGGTAGTAACAAGATTCCTTGTGACTCAAGCCTCAGGCTCCTCTGTTTTGGAAAAGGAAGATCCTGCAATGTATGCAGATGAGTCAAAGACCATCCCAACCTGAGAGGAACTGCTTTTTTTCCCCCTCTATTTTCTGTATTATTTTTTTGCTTTGCTTTTAGAGATTTCTTCCAATTTTATCTTTTCATGTTTCTAGTTCCTGTGGTGGTATTGTGTTCACCAAAATATTGTGTATGCTAATAAACTTATCTGGGGTCAGAGAACAGGACGGCCACAATATTAAACATAGAGGTTAGGCAGTGGTAGCATTCACACCTTTAATCCCAGAAAGCCACACCTTTAATCCCAGGGAGTGGTGGTAGAAAGCAGAAAGGTATATAAAGCATGAGGACCAGAAACTAGAGGCATTTGCCCTGGAGAGGCATTTTGGCCTGGAGAAGCATTCAGGCTTCTAGCAGCAGTTCAGCTGAGACCCATTCTGGATGAGGGCTCGGGGCATCCAGTCTGAGGAAGCAAGACCAGCTGAGGATCCAGCGAGGTGAGGTAGCTGTGGCTGGTTCTGTCTCTCTGACCTTCCAGTGTTCACGCCAATACCTGGCTCAGGTTTGATTTTATTAATAAGAACTTGATGCTTTTGGGTTGATTGTTGGTTTGTGACAGGGTCTCATGTAGTTCAGCCTAGCCCAGAATCTATTATATAGCTGAGGATGACCTTGAACTCTGTGGTGATATTGTTTGAACTCTGTGGTGATATTGTGTTCCCAAAAATATTGTGCACCCTAATAAACTTATCTGGGGCCAGAGAACAGAACAGCCATAATATGAAACATAGAGATTAGGCAGTGTTAGCACAGGTCTTTAACCCTAGCATTTCAGAGGCAGAGATCCATCTGGATCTCTGTGAGTTCAAAGCCACACTGGAAACAGGCAGGCATGGTGACTCACGCCTTTAATCTCAGGAAGTGATGGCAGGAAGCAGAAAGGTATATAATGTCCGAGGACCAGGAACTAGGCTGGTTAAGCTTTTAGGCTTTTGAGCATCAGTTCAGCTGAGATTCATTCTGAATGAGGACTCAGAGGCTTCCAGTCTGAGGAAAACAGGATCAGCTGAGGAATTGGCGAGGTGAGGTTGCTGTGGCCTATTCTGTCTCTCTGATCTTCCAGTGTTCACCCCAATACCTGGCCCCAGGTTTGTTTTTATTAATAAGACCTTCTAAGATTTGTGCTACAGAACTCCTCCTACCTCTACCTCACCAGTGATAGAATTGTTGGGGTATACCACCACACCTGGCTCAGTTCACCCACTTTTAAGGGGAATTTAACAACAACATGAATCACCTTGTGATTCCCTTCCCTCTCAGCGAACTTGGCTTTAAATTTTCTCTAGAAAGGCATATTGATTCTCATTCCTCAGCCCTATATTCCAAATTAAACTATGCAGACTCAGCTGTCAGTCTCTTGTTTTTTTTTCTTGGGACGTCTGGGGGTGTCGCTCTACAACTTTAAGACAAATGTGTGATGATTGCATTCATTTAATCCACTGTTTATAATGAGGATTCTCTTGTGTATTTGTTATTGTTGACTTTTCATAACTATCACACTTGTCAAGACAGCATGGGTACCTCTGAGTTACTGGGGAAAGTGTTAGCCCCAGCTTGCCTTCAGCAACTCAGCATCAGGAACCACGTCATCACCAGCCACCAAATGCAACATGTGTACCCTTTAAAAGTTCCCTGTCGCCGGGGTGGTGGTGGCACACGCCTTTAATCCCAGCACTTAGGAGGCAGAGGCAGAGGCAGGCGGATCTCTGTGAGTTCGAGGCCAGCCTGGTCTACAAAGCGAGTTCTAGGAAAGGCGCAAAGCTACACAGAGAAACCCTGTCTCGAAAAACAAACAAACAAACAAACAAACAAGAGAAGTCATATAAATAGCTAAAAAGTGGCAGTAGTATCGGGAACTATGCACACCTGTGATCCCAGCAGGAGAGTCACAGTCAGAGCCAGTCTGGCCATCCTAGCAAGACTTTATCTTAAAACAAAACTTTAAAGAAGAATTGGGGACATAGCTCAGAGGGTTCATTCCCCAGGACTGGGGGAAGGAAGAGAAGATGAAGAGAAAAGGAAAAAGAAAGAGAATAGCAGAAGTAGGATCATTTATACCATGGAAATTGAAAAAAAAATCTATAACAACAGATTGATCCTGATCTTCCATTATCTAGACTTAAATTGAGTAAGAAAATGTTAATATGGGGTGCAGAGATGATTCAGTAGCTAAGAGCACTAGCTGTTTGTGGTGGTTTGAATAGGTATGGCCCCCACAGACTCATGTGTTTGAATGCTTGGTCCATAGGGAGTGGCACTATTCGGAGGTGTGGCCTTGTTGGAGAAGGTGTGGTCTTGTTGGAGGAAGTGTGTCACCGTGGAGGAAGGCTTTGAGGTCTCATATATGCTCCAGCTACTCCCGGTGTGATACATAGTTTCTCCTTCTTTTGCTTTCCGATCGACTCAAGCTGGAGAATTCTCAGCTCCTTCTCCAGCACCATGTCTGCTTGCACACTGCCATGCTTCTTGTCATGACAATAATGGACTTAACCTCTGAAACTGTAAGCCAACCCCAATTAAATGTTTTCCATGTTGCCAGGGTTGGCTCACTGTTGTTTTTAACTAAGTCTCTATTTTTCTATTTTATCAATAAAGACTTGGGAGCCAGATGCTGGGGTGAAAACCTTGCTAGCTCAGAGAGGCAGAGAAAGAACCAAGCTACTTCCTACTCAGCTGTCATCCCAGAAAGAGAGCTTTCTCCTACAAGATATCAAACAGAAACGCTTCCAACCAGATGTCCCTCCTTTCTTTTTCCTGTGCGTCTCTCTCTCTCTCTCTCTCTCTCTCTCTCTCTCTCTCTCTCTCTCTCTCTCTCTCTCTCTCTCCTCCTGACTTCCCCTTACTCTCTATGGTTATCTCCTGTCAACTGGTTGCTTGCTCCACCTCTTGACCTATGGTCAATTTTATTTCATCCTATTTACAAAATTCAAGCAGAAAGCTTTTGGATTAAAGGTGTGTGCTAGGGCTGAGTAACATCATAGCTAGAAACAGGTTTTTCCAGGAAATAACGCAATCTCAGGGTTCACAGTGTGATCAAATATCCTGCAACAGCTCATAGAGGCTGAACTGACAGCCAAGGAGCCTGCATATATGTGACCGTTGTGTAACCTGGTCCTCTTGTGAGACTCCTAACTCTGCCACAACCATCTTCATACTGTAAACTCCATGTGGACAGTAATGATTTCTGTTTGATTTCCCACGATTCTACATAGTTTCATTTAAACACTAAATATTGTGAATGAATAAATGAAAGTTCAGAAACTTTGCCTTGTTCATATTTATTCCTGAGAACCAACAGATGCAAATCAAGACCTGACAGGGAAAAAGAAGTATGCTGAACTCTGCTGAACTTGAATCACAGCCTCTTGATTCTGAAAACAATCCCACAACCATCAAACACGTGTCAAGAAAGAAGAGAGACAGTTCATTGGGGGGGAGGGGTAGACAACCAAGACACAAAGCAAATCATCACATACTTGTTTTGTGTTTGCTTTTAAATCAAGTCCCTGTTGCAGTCAGTCCAAGGAGACAGTCCAATCCCCTGCGCCCTATGACAGAGCCCAAGAGATTTTCTGTCTCTCTGAGGTATCAGCATTTTCTAGTGTTGGCTAGAACTGATTGCTTGCTTTCTGGCTTCAAGATTTTTATGTAAGATAAATGGCAATAAGTCAGAGTCAGGAGACACAGATAAGAAAGAATCAGATAGGGTGTGCCTCTTAATGAGCACACGCTATACTCTCTGTATCCTGGACTGGAATCTCGAATCTTAGATGGGAATTATCCTTATTCTGCAAATGAAGGCGCCAGTTCAGAGGTTTGTGCAGTTGCTCAAAGCACTGAACTGCTCAGCAGCAGGATTGAATTAGGGAGAGTTTTGCTGGAGACAAGTCCTAGGGTGTTTTAATTGCACAATGTTTCTGGAATATCGGCTGTCTATACACCACTGTTCAGCTACCGATTTCAGATGTCACCATGTTTGTCTGCCAACCATACTATCATTCCCTTCCTTTTCTCCTTGAACTCTTAAACTTTTTATTTAACCCAACCTTAAGCAATAACATCCATGAAATTATGGATTAACATACTATATTGTCTGAATACATGGATTTGTTTAAATGGATGCATAAGTAATATTTAAAATGTGTCTGCTTACTGCCTGAAATGGAATGACAAGAAGAAATGAAAGGGAAAGGTCATGACTGCTTCCAGGTATGGTGGAGGAGAAAGTTTATTATAGATAAAAGGAAGAGAAGGACATCTGGGAGAATCTAGAGCAGACCTGACCCTGAGACTTGTAAGAGGAGAGGGGGGAGGGGAAGGAAAAGGAGAGAGCAGGGGAACCAGGTGCAGCAGCCAGGAGGCCCAAAAGAGAGTAGACAAACAACGACAAAACAAAACAAAATGGTTGGATCACATCGGGAAGGGCAGCTGGGGGCAGGGCTGCCCAGCCCCTGGGTTGGAGAAGTTAAGGATAGGGAGCGGTGTAAGCCAGCCAGGAGGGCTCTGTAGCAGGTAGGGAGTGAGAGATGCTGGGACAACCTGGCAGCCAAGTCCACTTTGATATGTTAAACAGGCATTTCAGTCAGTTGTTCCAGGGTTTCACAAAAATTAACCTAAGTGTTCTCCCCCATGTACTTCCTAGGCAAGCACTGCTTCCTGTATTGCTGCCAGGGTGGGGGGTGGGGGTGGGGGTGGGGGGTCCTTGTACCACGGTAAGGCCAAGCGTGATGGTCGTATTTGTGGTCCTGCCTTCAGTTTAAAGGAAATAAATCAAGCTATTTTCCTGAGATGGGGGGAGGGAGCTTGACTCATATTTCCTGAGCAAATTGCCAATGCACCAAACAAGGAGTTTTATAAAAACGTTCTCCCGTGGTCACTAAAACCCTCCAAACAACTGGAGTGGAATTAAGCTTGGCAATGATTACTGAATACCACCAACGTCAGACAACTGAGGGTTTCTGCAGCAGGAGCAGAATCAAAAATAATAAAAACCAAATTGCTGGAAATCACTTAACACTGCTTGCACAGGACTCCCAAATCCAAGAAAAGCTTCCTGGCTTTTGTGCTGGCCCAGCTGGAGTTGAATTGTTTCTATTCTTTCCTGTAAGTATGTTGGGGGAGGAAGTAGTTGGGCTGTCTTTCTCTGTTTTTGAGTGGGAGGAATAATTCAGGAGTATTTCAGAAAATGGAAAAGGGGGAGGGTGGAACCACTGTAAAAATAAATTCTTATCTTTGTGAAAAAAGCTTGTAGTTGGTTTAGGAATTTGGATACGATCCAATGCATTTAAAACGGAAAAAAATGAAAGAGCCTCAGAAGCCAAAAAGACAAGGATCATAATGGTAAACAATACTAATTATTTCTATAAGCTGTGAAATATGAATTTCTACATTGGGTTGAGAAGTGTAGCCCAGTGGCAGGACACTTTCTCAGCATGCTCAAAGCCCTGAATTCAGTCCTCAACACTGAAAAGAAAAACTGTAATGTCTATATTTGGTTGCATTTGAACATATCTCTGCATCTTGTCTTCACACCTGATACTCTCTTCCCCTTATACTTGGGTAGTAACTGGTACAGGCCCAGGCTCACTGGCCGGTGGATCTCACCAACATCGAGATTTCAAATTAGAATTAAATTAGGTTTAGATTGAGCAAATCTTAATGCTCTTGCCCTTTTATTTCCTAAAATAAAAATTCCCTGCGGGATTTTGAGCCAGAAGTCTTGTTTTTCTCGAGGAGACAGCAGCTAACTGGCATCTTTCACAATAGCCAGATATTTGGGACAGCCCTTGTTTTCAACTTGCTGTGGCTGGTTATGTGGCTCGTAACCTAAGCAACAGATTGAGTGACTCTGGCTTGCTGTGGAGTCATCACAAAAGTATGGAAGTTCATTTTCCCTCCCTTTCTTGGGATGAGATAACTAAGACCGCACTCTATTTAGTGGGTTGGGGCTACTATTAAAACCATAAATTTCAAGGAGAGAGACCAAATCCACGACTGTCCAATTAAAGCAAGCTTTGCTTAAAACTGGCCAGGAAGATGGTCACTGGCTAGGTCCATTCCCGAGATTCCCAAAGAATGGCGCTGAATTACGTCAGTCGGATGCCTATAAAAGCCAAACCCATAAGGCTATGTACTTTCCTCCTTTGGCCAATCAGGGGCAAGCATACAACCTGATGAACTTCCTGTCTGCATATCTCCTGCCTACATGTGATCAGGTACATCTGAGGGTCGAGGGTCGGGGGAGGGGTTGGGGGGGAAGGGGGAGGCAAAACAGCTTGACCACACAGCTGCCATCAGAACAGGCTTAGAGGCCCAGACACAGCTTCTGGCAGGCAACACCTGGACCCAGGAAAAGCCATGAGCTGACCCCACCCAGGGAGGGCCTGCATCTAAGGGGAAATATCTGACATTTCAAATACTCACTATACCCCTAGACAAATATCAGCCAACTGGGGTCTTGAACCCTAGAAATTCCCTCACCCCAAC
>CABHPH010115336.1:1428-15103 GCA_902168325.1 Peromyscus nudipes
TTGAAGGGGTTGGAGGAGGGGACCTGTGGGGGTGGGAAGGACAGGGTGAGTAAACTGTGAAGTGGACAGTTACTATTGTTGATAGTATTTACAGAGTGAACTAGTTCCCTTACAAGGGCCCTGCAATCCTGGGGGAAGGGCAACTGTTCTCAGGGGATTCCTCCCACCCCTTGAGGCTAAAAGCCCTGGAGCAGGGCCCAAGGGGCTGGACCAGCAGAGAGAGGAGAAAGGGGCAATGTTTCTAAGGCTCTTGGCTCTGGTCACTTTGCTCACTGCTGCAGCCGCTGCAGGTTCAAGCAGAGCCTCTCCAGCCTTTCCCTTGGCTGCTTGCACTTGTGAGGCTCACTCAGGGAAGAAGCAATAGCCTTCCTCCCCATCCTCTGCAAGTCTCCCACACACAGCAGCCACGGTGACTTTTATATATCATAATTCAGTTATGTCACTCTCCTGCAAGTCCCTTGGTGATTTCATACTTCTTGGGAACAAAACTGTCTTCTGTAGCCTACAGAGGGTAGCCTTCAGATTTATTATTGTCCAACCGAAACAGGTCACTGTTAGTATTTACAGTAGGGCCACAGGCATGAACTGCAGGAGTCTCCAACAGGGGCTGATCCCATCTGAAAAGGGGCTATTCAGGGAACTGCTTCCTTCCTCCGCCCTGGCCCTGACCCTCTGTGAGTAAGTTCCTTACCTGTACCTATCTCTGGTCTTCTCACTTGATCTTCCCTGTGTCTGGAGGGCACACCCCCTAAACCTCTTAGCTAACTCCCAACCTGTGGTTTCTTAAATACCCCCATGAGTGTTTCGCTCCCTCACTGGCTCTCTGGCTTTTCCTTTCAACTACATCATCCCTGAACCCATAGCACCCCAGATGGTGCCTGGCATTTGAGGAGCAATATCACTCTTCATTGAGGACACAGGCTGTGGTGCCAGGCAGCTTGAGTTCAAATCCCAACCCTGCCTCTCGATGGCTAAGTAGCCTCAGACCTCTGCTTCTCCCCCTTTAAGTGAGGCTGGGGATGACAGTAATAATTCTGACCTTGGCAAGTGTTGTGAGAGCCAATGAATTGCTGTGCACGAATGTGATTGAGGCTTATGCGAATGTCATACAGTGACCACCCCGCTTCCCCCAGATCAGGAGAAGGAATAAATCCCCCACTGGAAAATCATCCAGCCAAAGTCTGCTTTGGGGTTGGTTGGGGAATGTGAAAGCAACAAAGATGGAGGAGGGGACAGACAGCCAGGTTAAAGATGTTATGTGTCCTTCCGTCCCCCCACACATATACCCTCTCCAAGGCCCAGCCCCAGGGCCCTGCTTTGGCCTTGCCTTATGGAACCTGTTCAGAGGCACCTCATTCTCCTTCCTGTGTATGTCTTCCTCACACCAGTCCCCACAGGGAATGCTCAGCCTGGGTAGAAAGTGCCACCTCCCTTTTCACATTTTCCTTTACTTCTTTTAAACTTTTTTGTTACAGAATAGTCTGCAAATGAGGAGAGACTAATCTAACAATATAATAATAATATAATAAGCACCATGGGCCTATGATCACCCACACTGAGCATGTGCCGAGCTTGCCGTATCTACCGTCTTTCCTTCCACTTACTGCTTGCACAGAATAGATCACAGCTGAACTCAGTGCCCCACTTCCTCCTCCACCTCCCCAGAGGTGATGGCGGCATTTATCACTCCCAGGTATTTGTTGATACTCTTACCACAAACATCCACATTCATTTCAAAGCATAGCATTGTTCTGTGTCTCTTCAGAATCTGTACCCACTGTGCATATCACTCTTCAGTCTGTGTTTTTCATCCAACATTATGTCCTTGAGATTCATGCAGTGTGGGCCATTATTAGTGCATTTGAGACTTCTGCATGGTGTGCTGATCCAGTCTCCCGCTGAACGTTAGGTTTTTCTCATTTTTTTTCACAGTTAAAATCAACACAGCCAAAGACTAGGACTGTTTTTTGCGGTCCAGCTCACATCATCTTCCAGGGGATCCTCTCTAAGTCTCCATGACCTCTGCCCCTTGTTGGCACGTGTTGCTCTTTCTCTGTCCCTATATTTCTGCTGCTGCTCCCACATGGTATAGGAGCCCTAGAGATGTCTATATCTGGCTCCAGGAAGGGATTACATGAGTGTATGAATATGCAAAGCTATCAAGTTGTGTGTTTTAGGATATGCAGACCAGCTCACACTCCTGGCAGAGCTTAATCGTTGGGGAGCCGGCAATAATGAACAAATAGGCCAGGTGCCGAGCAAAGAAACAGAATATTCCACCCTGCCCCGTACAGACTGAAGGGCAAAGAGGAGGGTAGAGGCTGCTGTGGGAACAACAGGGTGGCCTGGAGACTGTTGAGGAGAGATAGGGGCCAGGAGGCTTGTGAGGGAAGAGGTGCCCTTGAACGAACATTCTGAGTTGCAACACTTGGTGGGGAATGTGGCCTTCAAAGGGCCAACATGCTTTAGCTTAGAGGTGCTTGGGTAAAGTCTATGGGGGATTTGAGCACAGAAGTTGGGGATGAGGATGCTTGCGGGAGGGTGGGGTATAGTCTCCCAGGAAGTAGCAGGAGAAGGATGGAAGCTAGGGGAGTACCTGTTTAGAAAGAGCCAAACGGAAGTCAGGAAAGGCAGCTGGGAGAGGAGCGGTACAGCTGAGGAACATCGAGGTACAGCTGAGGCACAGCTGAGGTGCAGCTGCACAGGTGGAAAACCTTCAGGTCCACGTGAGTGTGCCAGCTGTGACAAGCACCAGACATGAGGGTACTGGGGAAGAGCAAGCGATGTGTGTCCACAAAAGGCCATGGTTACAGAAATGAAAACAGCCATATGGCCACTCTCTGGGGGCCATAGTGCCCTCACTCACACCTCTCGTGTTCAGGAGACCCAGCTGCAATGGAGATGTAGCTGGTGAGCGGAAACAACGTGGGGTAGCAAGAGTGTTAAGGAAACGTCTGGAATCCCAGAGGAATGCTAGCGCAGAGGGCTATAGACTGCTACCTATCAGCCCCAACATGCTGGCTGGTCATAGTAGATGTAACCTGGGAACTGGGGAGGCTGAAACAGTCTATTTAGTGAAGCCCTGTCCCCCTCCCCCCAAAAAAAACCCAACATGCTTTTGGTCAAGCCAAATGCACTACAAAGGAGGACCAACAATAGGTGTACTGAATTGTGAGGCCCCCTAAGGACAGATGCAAGGCACACAAAATCACGAAGGCCCAGATAAGCTATAGATCATCTCATTTACGTCTGCCTTACTTTCCCCACGAGGAACAAGCATGGGGCGTATATTCCCCAGAGGCAGGCAGAGATTGCATAATAGGAACCTCAGACATCGCCTCTCTGGTACTACATACAGCTCCAGGGAGCACAGGGAGCTGCTGGTGCCAGGGCCGTGTGTGGACACTTGCAGCTCTTGCCCTAGTGAGTGGCCACAGGCCTGTCTGCCTTCTTGCTCTGTATCTGTTTCATGCATGACAGCACACTTACAGGACGGGCCTGAACAGGGCAGTACTTCCTGTTCGGTCTCAGAGGCATTCCAGGTCAGACTGGAAAGAATACAGACATACCCTGTGGGAGCTGTGGAAAAGAGAGCTCTTGACATCCCTGCCCAGGACAGACACATTTCCTCTGGTCCTAAGCAAGCTGACACAGGGCTGGATGCCATGAAAAAAAATCATAAGAAACTATATAAATGGACCTTGGTCACAAGCATCCCAAACTTGGTGTGTATGGGCAAGGACAGCAGTCAGACTACTACCTAGGACTTGTCTGGAAAACTTCAAGGTGGAAGATGGTCAATGTAGGGGTACCCTGCCGGAAGTGTACTGATTAGAACTTCTGCCCCTGGGACACACGGTGCATGAGTCCGCTCAGCCCCAGATATCTAGACTGAGTGTTTGGTAGCCTTTCCTGTATGCCCTGTATGCCAAAGGGAGACAAGGGACAGGGACCCTTGTCCCTCCTGAGCACCCAACTGCAGGAGAGCATCTGTTCTCTTCAGGGAGTCTTCAAGGGCCATGCCTCTCCTCAGTGTCTTCAAGGCTGTATTATCTTGCATTTGGTTTTGATGGACATGGCAAGTGCCTCTCAGTGAGGCCCAGAAGTAGGGTTGCCCCTGAAACCTGCACATACAGGACCCAGCCTCACCCCTTGCCATTCTGATGACACTGACGGACTCTGGTTTTTGACCAGGTCGCCAAGCATCACTGGCTTCTGCAGCCATTTTATCTTTTGCAGTGATGAGGACTGGCCCCAAGCCATGTGTTCCACCGCTGAATTACACCTCAAGTCCCATCACTGTCCTCTGAATGTCACCACCCAGGACAGCTTCAGAGGCTCTGACTGAAGTCTGCACAGTCCATTCAAGCCTCATGACTCCATTCCAGCCATCTGGGAGCCATAACTGGTCCTCTCTTTCATAGTGCTGGCCTGTCTTTATGGTACAGAGAACGTCTCTGACCCTCAGACTTAGTCCGTTGCCTTGCTCCAATGCACTACGCTGTCAGGATTCAATGTGTACCATAGTGTGAGGGCTGAGGACACTTACCACACAGCACAGTAGAGTAGCCATGTTGGTGGGATACCCAGGCTTGACAGACCTGGAATGGGCAGTCTATGAGAAAGCAGGTCCAGAGATGATGCCCAGGCAGGAGAATGGAGAAATAAACCATTTGTTCATGGACTAGACTACTATACAGCAAGGAAAAATGACAAGTGAATTTTGTGGACATTCTGCTGAGTGGAGTAAGCCAGCTTGGGAGCATAAAGTGTGTTTACCATATGATTCTACTACGTGTATGACGTTCAAAAATCGGCAAAATCTAATCAATGATAAAAATGAAAACAGTGGTTGCCTTTGTGTGCGTGAGAGAGTGGGGACAATGAGTGCCACCTGGAAGCAAGTGCTAGAACTTTCCGTGGTGCTTGGGGACAGATGCAAGTGTTGTCATTGTGGTATACACTTAAGGCGTACACACTTACATTAGTGTTTGCAAATCCAAAAACCTGGTCTGCGTCTGTAAGCTCCTGCCTTCTGCAGGGCAGGCGCCCAGCGGACTTGTGCGGGGTGGGGAAGTGGAGAAACCCATGTATTTGCATATCTTGCGTGCCGTGGGTCTGGGTGGCACAGAACAGCCCAGTGTTTTACTTCAGTCCACTCTATTTTATTTTATCAGAGTATTAACGGCATTTTACAATAAAATCTTAAGTGTACACACACTATTATTAACTATAGGTACAATGCTGCTCAGCTGGTCCCTAGCACTTGATGATCATACCAGATGGAAGTTTCAACAGCTCCTGTTCAGAAACTGAGGGCTCCAAAGAGACATCCGTTCTCCGGCATGGTTTCTAGGCATCTGTGCTGTTGTGTGGTACCTTACAGGTTTTGTGCTTGGCCACAAACTGACTTCCGAAATGTTTGACAAGCCTTCAGGATCCGAGTGTGTTCTTGCTCTCCAGTCTACTGAGAGTTTCGGGCTCAGCTTGTACTTTCTGGCCCCAGGCCTGGAATTCACAATTTCTCTTTTATTGGGAAATGACAATTAAGACACCACAATGTGAGCTCTCAGCTGCTGACTGACACCGCTATCATATCTGCCGTCAGTTCTGGCTCAGGTTCAGGACAGAGCTAAGAAATACAATACCTTTAGAAAACCCCCAAATACTTCCGATGCCTGAATATTAGGGTCACAAGCTGTCTCCTCCATTTTCATTCCTAGTTTAGCCATCAATGTGGCACCATTGTACTGAGACTGGTCTATGATGGCACCTCATCCTCCAGGCTGACTGACGTTCCCTCTCCTCTGTCCTTTTAGGGCCATGCTTGAGTCCCTGTGCCCACCTGCATCCCCCACCCCTGCATCCTCAGTGGATCTGTGTCTGAGTCCATCTGCTCTGCCCTCCCTCCTGGGCTCCCATTATGTTGAGCTCACCCTCAGTGTGGCTCTCACCTCCCTGTCTCTGATTTTGCCTGCCATTCCTGAGAGGCAGCCAGTCCCATGACTTAGCCCTTCATTTGCTCTGAGCACTTTTAACTCCCTCTCATCCCTTACTCCTGGGAGTCTCAAGTCCAGAATTGGACCCACCGTTCTCCCATGTGGTACAGCCGTGGGCTGACGAATACATTCTCATTGGCTCTGGGATGGGACTGATTTGTAGTATCAGCCCATTCCTGTGGTATAAGTATTCTCAACGTAATCAACGTCAAGTTATGAAAAACACAGCCACCCAGTTTGCTAAATTCCTGAGAATGCAGTCAGCTCTCAAGAGCCAGTACAAACTACTTAGCTGAGCATGCCAAAGAGGTATCAACCTCTACGTAGTCAGCCCTCTGCCCAGGGACAGCCTCCGGGTGGCTTTGGGAGCCCTTGCAGGTTCCCTTCAGCTCTATTTCTCCGAAGTTCTTTCGTTCCTCATGGAGCTGCTTCTGCCAGCTCTCCATACCTTCCATCTCCCTTCATATGCACAGCACACGGTTCTGTCTAGAGCTGTCGTAACACGCTTCCCACTCACCATCATGGCCTCCTTTGCCCTCCTCCTTACCCTACCATCTCCTTGGTAGCTTTCCTCCGTTATAGCTACTTGTGAAAACATCCCTTGTCACTTACTTCTTAAAGACTCTTCTGATATTGGCCCTCCTCTTCCAGCCAGCAGTGCCTCGGCCCCACTCAGGGTAGCTCTTGCCGTACTAGCCTCTCCCCCTTGGGCGCTGTCGCCAATGGCAGCCCCATAGTCACTCTCTAGGGTACTTTGAAGCCCTTTCATCCTCTCCTGTTACGTCAGCCTTCCCTCCTGGACTCTCACCATCCCTCAGGTCTTACCCTGCATGCACACTTCTCTGGTGGTACCCTCAGCCTCCTTAGGGGGCCCTTTTCCCCCCTCTGATCCCTGTTTAATTTCAGGTCCATGTTCCAGACCCTCAAACCGTATTAATTTCCTATCTTGCTGTAACAAATGACCATTGATTTAGTGGCTTACAACAATGAATCATCCTCTGGGGATGAAGGTCATAAGTCCTCAAATCAGGTCCTGGCTGGCTGTCTCCCTAGGGGATCTAGAGGAAAGATGTTCCCTGACCTTCTGCAGTCCCCGAGAGACAGCTCTGGTCCCTCCTCCGTGCAGAAGTGTCCACCATCACATCACCATCTGACTCTCACCCTCTGCTTGGACCCTTGTGAGACTACCTTGTGCCAATCTGGCTTACTTGCATTAGCCATGGAAGGTCTGGACAACCCGGGGGCCCTTATTCCATCTGCTGCGCTCCCACACCCTGACGTACCAGCTTCCCTTCCTGGGCTCCCCTTTCCACTCCCCTGACTCTGCTACTTACCATCTTCCCACACGGCAAGAGGCATCTCTGCATCCTCTGGTGCCCACAGCCTGAGCTTCATCCTCAGTCGTTCTTCCACACCCCAGCCAGCCACTCCGCCCACTGAGGATCTCTCTCTTCAGCCTGTCTCATTTTCCCATTCCCACTGCCCTGCCTAAGCAAATCAGCCAACGAATGTCACAGGTCCTCTGCGCTGGCCACCATCACCTTCCTAGCAGGAGCTGGCCGCTGACTGTCCTAACAGTGCCACAATGTCAATGCTATCAGCTGCTGTGTTGTGAGAGAAAATTGACACGAGGAGGCTGAGTAGCATGATCCAAGTTCCCACCTCACTTGGTGGAAGGTCTGACATAGGAACCCAGGCACTTTGGCCCCCAGCATCCTTGTTATTGCTTGCCTGGATGAAAGACTGGACTGGGCTAGGGTAAGATGTCAGTCGGTAGCCATATTTTCAGCTTTAAATATCACCCAGACCCTCGGTCCCTACACAAACCCCCCAGGCTCTTTGCCAGATGTCCTTCTGCACTGGCTGCTTGTCGTGAGGAAGACCTGAGCATAGTCATAGGACATGGCTTCTTCCTGAGTGGCCTGGGCTCTGCCAGACAAAAGCTGAAAGCCCATGGTCCCTGAGTTAAGCCCTGGGTAAGTGGAAGATTTGCCTTCCTCACTCTGCAGTGATGACTCAGAATAGACATTAGCCCTGTGATTGGACGGTGTCCAGGTTGCTCAGCACTGGGAATCTCATCCATGGTGCCCACTGCCGGGGGGGACCTTCTGTCCTGGGCAGAAGCTTCTATCCTGCACAGACCCAGGAGCACTGCCAGCATAGTCCAGAGGGGCTCCTGCTTGGAGTAAGTCTAGTTTGACTAAGCGCAGGAGCCACTGGACAGGCGTGCAGCCCCAGTCACCCGATTGTCTGAGGCCACAGATTGGAGCAGGGGAGATCAGTAAGGAAGTGTTACAGAAGGGGAAAGAAAGGGAAAAGAGTGGGAAGGTGGGGAGATAGGAAGAAGGATAAAAAGAGTTGATGATATGGTAGGACCCGGTGTAGACCTAGAGGGGGCCAGAGAATGAGAGCCTGGGGGTCATATCCATATCGTACTCTGAGAGCTGCCCTGCCGTTCCATGTCCCTCAGCCCATAATGGAGGCCAAGGTTCTCTGTTCTCTGCCAGCTTCAGGAAGCCCAACAGTCCTGAGGCAGGCAATCCTGGGGCCCAGAAGAACATCGGACCCATTCCTGATCTATCTCAAGCAAGAAGACTCTGCCAGTGACCCTTCACCATAGGAAATGGCAATGCCCTCAATATGCCCTGCCATGTCCTCTTAATCTATATGGGGTCCAGAGATTACCCAGGTCACCTCTTCCTGACAGCCCCCCCATGATTCTTTCCAATTCAAAGTAGCCTTGTTTCTTCTCATGCTCCCCTCACTCACTCTCCTCTGCAGCTCTCTGAACTCCCCGGCTTCTTCTCCAAACTATGAGGGATTCTTGCTGCTTCCGGACCTTTGCTCATGCTCTTGCCTCCACCCGGAATTTACTTCCCAGCACACACACACACACACACACACACACACACACACACAAACACACACACACACACGGTTCTCCTTACAGGTCCTCAGTTCAAGTATTATATCAGAGAGGTTTTCTGGCTCTGCAAGAGACAGAAGTCCAGAGTCCCTGGGGAGAAGGGACAATGAACACCAGTGTAAGAGCCACTAAATGGCCAGCTGGAGGGCTGGGACATAGGGGCTATCAGGGGTTTGCATTCCTTCTCTCCTGACCCTGCTGGTGGGAGGAGGCATGAGGAGCAGAAGATGATGGAATTTTAGCTCCTAGTATCTCTCTCAGCTACAGGAATAGCATGCTATTGACAGAGGTCACTAGTGGGGGAAGGGCAAAAAGCAAGGGATGGGGGACACAGTCTGATGCTTCATGGCCAGCTACAACTTCTGCTCGGGGCTGACTATGAATTCTGACAGCCTGCCAAGGACATGCTCCTTTCTGGGGATGCCAGAAGAGACTGTTAATCACAGAGCCTGCCTCAGAGCTGTCCATCCTCCTCAGGGCTTGGCCTATTTGCTCCTGTCCCTCTCTTGACTTACCCCAGATCCCAGCAGCTCCTCCTCAGCCTGCCCTTCTGCTCCTTGGGAAATAACACTGGCTGGGATAAACCAGGCTGCAAAGAGGCCCCACCCCACTCCGCCTTTTCTTCCCCAGTGTGTGCCCAGCTGGGCCAGCCAGGAGGGTTTACCTGCTGACCAGACAGGCCCCTTTTCTGACCAGCAGTGGCCACATTTCAGGACACTAAGCTAGACCTCTTACACCACATCCGTGTTAGTCAGCATTGCCGGCTCCGTGACAAATCCTGAGACAGCTAAGTGAAAAAGAGAAAGCTTTCTTTTGGGTCACTGTTTGGAAGGCTGCAGTCTGTGATTGGCTGGCCCATTGTTTGGGGCATGTGGTGAGGCAGCATGTCACGGAAGCAGTGAGTAGCTGGGAAACAGAAGAGGAGCCACACTCCCAGTGACCTAAAATCCTCTAGCTAGTCCCCACTTCTTAGCCGTTCCACCACCTCCCAGTAGCTGCGTGGATGGGGAGCATGCCTTCAACACATGGGCCTTCCGGGGAACTAACAACCCTCTTACAGGACTTCGGGAAGGCAAGCGGGTGCAACCAAGCCAAATGGATGGAAACTGAGCAGGGGTGAGAGGTGAGGAACTAGGGGGAGGCCCGAGTAGAAGGACCTGCTTGGGGCTAAATGTGAACTCGGAGGAAGGCAAGACAAAGGTCGCTCTACGTCTCCCTGTGTTAGAGGAGTTGTAGCATGTTCTTAGAGCTGTGGAGTGCCACTGAGAAGGGACAGAGGAAAGGAGAGAAACCATTTTAAAGAAAAAGCCTCCCTGAAGCTGTGTGCAGATTGGAGGGGACAGGTGGAGGCTGGAGGCTGTCAAGGATGCTGCAGCTGTCTAAGCAAAATGAGATGAATAGAGGCACCAGGCTCCAGGAGCCAGGCGGAGGACCCACCTGCTAGAAGGGGAGCTAGGCATGGTTAGATGTGTGGGATAGACTCTTTCAGCGGGGCCAAGCAAAGTAGACAGAAGTCCTGTCCTGGAGTCACCGGCCCAGGGTGGAAGGGGATGAGGAATAGAGAAGCTGAATCGTGACTCCAGCAGGATTGGAGAAGGCAGTCAGTACTGGAACACAATAGTGCTAAGTGAGAAAAGCAGAGTGGAGACATCCAGTTAGGTGTAGGGTCTGGGCAGCCTTACTGCAGAGGCGATGGAAGAAGATTCTGGGGGAAAGCTGAGGTCCGTGTGGGTGAGAAGCAACAAGGAAGACAGTGGCCGCCGCAGAGTGGGGGAGGGGCGGGGCGTGTGGAGTTGTGCACATTATACCCCCCACTCCCACCCCATCCCCATTACCTTGGGGAAACAGAGGAGCTGCTGGAGGGTTTTGAGCAGGGGACTAGCAAGATCAGTTTACCTTTTTTCAAAAGTCATTTGAAGGGTTGAGACTGCTCAGCAGATAAAGTGCTTACCATGCAAGCACAGGGACCGAATTTGGATCCCCACCACCTGTGTAGAGGGTTGGACACGCAGGGGTGTGAGCATGAAATCCCAGAGCTGGGGAGACAGAGATGGGAGGGAAGGGGGACGTTAGGACAGTTGAGCTGGGGGAAAGAAAGAGCCGGAGCCTCGGACAGAACCAGGGTCAGAGCCCCACACATGTTCAGGCTGTGATTCTGTGGCTCCCGGGTTAGGTTCTGGCTGGATGAGGAATGTGGATATGGGAGGGTGGTGAAGGAAACGGCTGTGGTGCTGGCAGCATGAGTGTCGCTAAGCAGGGAAGGATGCAGATGCTAGGAACAATCTAAGGAGCTGGCAAATGGTCACACTACCAATAAGGAAAAAGAGAGGGGGGATGTGAGAGGCTGCAGTGAGCAGTGTACAGCGCCTGTACGTAAAGAATAGACTAGCTCCGGCTTGTGCTTGCCAAGGACCCCCAGCTGCTGTGTGGAGATACCGCTCGGGCAGGCGCTGCCGTTAGACAGGGGTCTGGGCCACAGTCACAAGGAAACAGGGCAAAGCTTCAGGACTCAGAGACCAACAGTTGATGACAGGTACAGTGTGGGGTGCCATAGGGGAGAGTCTATGGGTGTATCAGTACCCACTGCATTTCAAAGTGAGTATGATGTGTATGGGGGGGGGGTGAAGGGCTTCATAAGTCACTCTGCTGGTCAGACGTGGGTGGAAGACACCACATGGGAAGTTATCACTGCCCAATGTGTAGGAAGAGCATCCGGAGCTCAAAAGCAAGAGTGGGGATCCCATCGCAAGCAGAACACAATCAGAGGGTAGAGTGGTCACAGAGCTCATACAAAGACACACGTTAGACAGAAAGCCAGAGCAGGGCTGTGGCACTGGGGACCTAAGGAAAGGTAGAGGCTACAGCACACAGGAGGGAAGTAGAGTCAGCACACAGTGGCCTCCTTGATAAAAAAAAAAAGAACTTCTAAAGTTTGCCCAGCTGGACTTTGTGCTTGCAAGAAATCAGAGGACAATGTTCAGGGTGGAGAGTGAGCCCACCGGAGCCAAGAAGGACAGTGCCCTAGTGCTGAGAGCAGTCCTGACTCCCACGTACCCTATGAGACCTTCATCGTTTTAGTCTGTACTGTGTTACTATAACAAAACAACTGAGGTTAATTACCTTATAAAGAAAAGAAGTTTATTTGCATCACAGTTCTGGTAGCTGGGAAAGCCAGACAACATCAGCATCAGTATCTGGGAAGGGCACGTGGAAGCATCACAGCTTGGAAGAGAAGCAAGAAGGGGAACGGCTGTGTGCAGGTGGAGCCGGTATCTGGGGTGGTCTTGCTTTATACCTCACTGTCGTGAGAACTATTCTGGCCTCACAAGACCTGGCCCCTCTCACCAGACAGCCTTAATCCATCCATGAGAGTGGAGCCACCACAACCTACCCACCTTCCACGAGGCCCCTACCTGTTACACATTGCCCCACCTCAATGCACACTGAGGATCGGGCTTCCAGGGCACTTGTGACAGAGCTGATACACTGAGGAATAAGAAGGCAGAGCAGCTGATGGACTCAACAGCTGTCTCAGGCAGACTCGAGGAGGTTGGCAATGGCAGAGAAGGATTTGTCCACTGATGCCTCTGCAGCATTGGCCCTGGCAAGTGCCCGTTTTCATGGGTCTTTAGACAGTTCTCCATCCCACACATATTGTGCAGCAGGGAGGGGTGTGCCTACACCCCTTCAGACCCTAGGGATCCTTGCAAGGTGTGTGAGCTGCAGAGAAAGTGTGGAGAGGAGAGAGACTATAACAAGAAGGAGAGTTGGAGGGGTGCAGGGAGGCAGAAGCTGGAGCACCATACCAGGAAGAAGAGACATGGTCCTCACCTGCCACTTGGGTCCTCATCTGGGACCATAACAGGAAATATCTCCCAAGACCTGCTGCCCCTGGAATCTGCAACCTGCAGCACAGATGCCTGGATTTTCTAAGCACACGGTGGTCAGAAGAGTGTAAGGACCAGTTGTGGTGAGGCTGAGGGATCATCCATCTCCCTCGGACCTTCAGTTTGCACAGACCCACTCCTGAGTGCCTGCCTGCATCGCTTACCCAGGGGTTTCCATACCGTATTCATCCTTGTAGCCCATCCAAAAAGTAGGCAGAAAGTGAGAAAAGTTAATAGCTGAAGAAAGCAGCTGAAGATTGATGGAAACGAGTGGTAGATACCCACATCCCTCCGCACTGGTGGGGAAACCCAGAGAGCCCCTTTGGGGGTAAGCCTCAGTTTCCCATATTAGCAACTGACTTACTAGCATCCTTCCCCCTGTGTTAGCACCTACACAAGGTGTTTCCCTCCCAGGCTAAAGATTTGCACTTGAACCCTGTCCCAGAGCTTGCTTCTGGGGGAACTCGAAGTCAGACCTCAAGGGAGGCAGAAGGCAACTGGTGGGGCTGGAAGGCTGCCTTTGAATCCCAGCCCCTCCGTGTGTGAGGAATTCCCCGTTCCAGGAAGACTCTGGACAAGTCAGTTGTGCATAAATTAAAGTATCAATGTTTGTAGTAAGATTGGGGCAGTACTAAAACAAGTCACAAATCTGAAGAAAAACCAGGCTGGCAACAACCGCTGGAAAGCATAGTCCACTGGTGCGTCATCCACAGCGAAACGGAAAAGACTGTAGTCTGAGTTGGAATGTTATTTCCAGCATTTGGCCTGACTTTGCAGTCATTGAGGGATGCTATTCTTGAGGGCTATCTTCCTGCAGGGTAAGGTCATTCTGGCATTTTCCAGAATAACACCTCTCCCAGGGG
>CABHPH010115338.1:12865-30903 GCA_902168325.1 Peromyscus nudipes
GAAACATCTGGAAAACAACCCAGTTTGGCATAAACTGCTGCCTCATATCCAGGGGAATGGGGCTTTGTGTTCACCAAGGAGGCCCTCACTGGCATTAGGGACATGCTGCTGGCCAAGAGGGTGTTGGCCGCAGCCCGCTGTTACCACCGCCCTGTGTGAAGTCACTGTGCCAGCCCAGAACAAAGGTCTGGGGCCTGAGAAGACTTCCTTCTTCCAGGCCTTAGGCATCACCGTTAAAATCTCCAGGGGTACCATTGAAATTCTGGGTGATATGCGGATGACAAAAACTGGAGACAAAGGAGGAGCCAGTGGAGCCATACTGCTGAACATTCGGGCTTCTCCTTTGGGCTGATCATCCAGCAGGTGTTTGATAACTGCAGCATTCACAACCCGGAAGTACTTGACATCACAGAGCAGACTAGGCACTCTCGCTTCCTAGAGGATGTCCGAAATGTTGGCAGTGTTTGTCTGTGAATTGGGTGCCTGACTGTGGCCTCGGTGCCGTACTCTGTTATCAGTGGACACAAGCAGGTCCTGGCTTTGTCTGTGGAGACTGAGTACACCTTCCCTTTTGCTGAAAAGGTCAAGGCTTTCTTGGCTGATCCATCTACATTTGTGGCTGCTGCCACCACTGTTGCGTCAGCTGCTGCTGCAGCCCCAGACAAGGCTGAAGCCCAGGAGAAGTCTGGGGAATCAGATGAAGATATGGGACTTGGTCTCCAACTAATCCACTCAAAGCAACCAGCTCAGCCAGCTTAATTTGAGAAACATGAAAATAAAGACTTCTATTTTTTTTAAAAATCTAATGACATGACAATTCCCTTGTCAATATTTAGGGTTCTAAGGAAAGCGTTCTTGTTATTACTTGACATATGTACAACATTTAATGCCTATGATTTAACTGTTATTTATTTACACTGTGCATTTCAAATGAGTTGTGACATTTTCTTTTCTATCATCTTATTAATAATGTTTCAAATACATTATGAGAAAAAAAGAGTTATCTTTAACCATAAGATAACAGAAAGTTTCAATTATTGTTGCACAAATGAAAATTCAAAATGAGATTAATAAATATATTTGGATAAATAGTTAAAATTAATTTATTCATTTAATACAGTTTAAAGTCCCAGTTACTAGAAAGATAAAAAGATATAGTCTTGCTCCTGAGAGTCACATGAGACAACAGAGGGAAATGGGCATATAAAGAGTAGACATGCCAAGTTGTAACATGAGCTGATGTATACAGAGAGGGTTGGAGTGGTTTTTGGTTGTGCCATAACAGACTTCCCCCCAAATAAAGAACATTATAGTTCTCATTCCTCCAATTAAAGAGTTTTACAAGCAATAATTCACAATATTTTTATTTTAATATGGTGACACACACCTATAATCTCAGCCCTGGAGAAGCTAAGGCAAGAAGACATTGAGTTCAACAGGAATTTGAGCTACAGAGTAAGATCTTACTTCAGAAAAAAAAACTACCAATCTTATGTTCTACCAGCATACTTCTCTTGAGCCATTAGTGAATAATTACAATAAAAGTTGGACATGTTTCCAATATAGCCCTAGCTTTGGGGTAGAATTCTCAAGTTCTCCAGCTAAAATGGTCTCTCAATATGACTAAACTTAATTCAGCACTCTTGAGAGTCAACCCATAGCTTTGAACACTTCATTTGTAAGTTTCTTATGAGGGCCCTGTGAATTCCCCTGCTTTGATTTCTATGTAAGACTAAAAACTGTCACTGTGGATGTCTTCCATATGACATTTCTTTATTAGAGAGCAAAAAGAAGCTCACTAAAAAATAAGGGGAAACAAGCAAAGTTTATAAAGATGATGAAATAAGAAAGGGTAGAAGAAACACTGGAAATACATTCTCTTTCTCTCGTCCCCCCTTCCTTCCTTGTTTTCATGTGTGGTGAGCATATGTACGCAAGTGTGTATGTGGGAACACATTTGAGCTTCAGGGATCCTCCTGTCGTCTGTCTTCGTAACACTGACTGGGATTACAGGTGCATGCCATCGAGCCCAGCTCTTTACATGGGTGATGGGGATTGAACTCAGGTCCTCATGCTTGCAGACCAAGCACTCCACCAACAAAGCCATCTCTCTAGCCTCTAATTCACCCGTTTTTCAAAATCACAAAGTTCATTCGGATTATTAATTAACTAAAGGGCGGAATTTGGTTATTGCAAATTTGATTAGGATCAATCTTTCACATCTTATCTCTCAACTTACAAATTTATGGTTTACTCTTAATTGCTCTTGGTATACTCATAATAACCCCCTAAAGGCAAGCCCACGCCCTTATTTTGATCTTTTGTCACTATTTGCCATGGGTACAACAACCATACCATTTAAACATCATCATTTCAACCCTTGGCACATGATTCGAGATTTACTTTCATATATTTAGTCATTCCTGCAAAGTATGCCTTTAAGGTTATTTCTTATAATTTATATGCTTCAGTGTCTTGCATCAGATGCCCCTGTTCTTCTTACCTTATATCATTAGTTTCTCAATTTTTTGATCCCCAAGAGTCACTGAGAATATAAAATTTGTGCACTAACTCCAAGAATATGCCCTTGGGTGTAGACCAAAAAGTTTCCACACTGTTTAAGCTAGTTCACAAGATAAGAAGCTTTCCTTGTTCTATACAATGCTATAATCTTCTCGACATACCACCAATATGCTAATTCATAAATTTGTACTTTTAGCTAAGATCCGTTTGACCCATATGCCATACTCATATCCAACTGCCTACTGGGTACTTCTCATGTCCCTCTGATGTATAAAATTCAGTGTGTTCAAATGTAACTCATCTTCTAAACCTGTGCCTGCTTCTTTGCTCTTTATCAGAGCACATCACACCACCACCATCTAATTAGAGGCAGAACCGCTCCTTTTATCTCCCTCACCTAATCAACCAGAATGTCTGATTCTGTCTTCAGGATGTCTTTTTTAGACCTCAATTTTTCCCCCAATCTAATGATTGTCAACTTTGCTCAGGTTAATATTAGCCTCTCTCTCTCTCTCTCTCTCTCTCTCTCTCTCGTCTCTTTCCTCCCTCTTCCTCTCCTTTCCCTCCCTCCCTCCTGCAGCTATGAACTGATTTCTCCTGACTCTAGGGTGTTTTATCACATATTTAATTATTTGTTTGATGTGTGTATGTGTGCGTGTGTGTGCGTGTGCATGTGCGTGTGCGTGTGTGCATGTGTGTGTATGTGTGTGTGCGTGCATGTGTGCGTGTGTGTGTGTGTGTGTGTGTGCATGTGTGTGTTCACAGGTGAGTGCACACCTTGGTGCTCTGGTGGTGAGAGGACACCTTGCTGGTGTCCCCTCTCTCTCCTTCCACCCATGGATCCTGGGAATTGAATCCAGGTTCTCGAGCTTGGCAGCAGGTCCCCGAGCTTGGCAGCAGGTCCCTTTATCCACTGAGTCTTCTACCTTCAGTTTTTGTCTTGAACGCTATAGTCCATGAGTCCATGAAAATAAACCCACAACAGTTTAGGAAAAATTTAAATGTATTTGTTAACCAGAAATCAGAAAGCAATTCCTAAAACCAAGTAGGTACTGGAGGGTTTAGTTGTCTAAGGCTGGTGTATGAGTGTGCAGATGCTACAATGTAAATACAGCCTATGAACTCACACAGAAAATATCTTAGTTGAAAATGCATTTAATTCACATAATTTACCCTAGCACTGTAGGTAGGCAAACACTTTACACTAGAAACCCCTTAGCTCCAAGAGCTGTTTCTCCTCATGTCAATCCCCTCTCTTTCTTTTTCTTCCTTTCCTCTACCTCCTTCTTCTCTCCCTACTCCTTCTTTCTTTAATATCTGCATAAGCAGCACTCTACCACTGCGCTGTAGCCCCAGCTCTACTCCATGCCAATTTCCTAACTGCCTTCCTTGATGGAGTTTTTTGTTATTGTTTTTATCTATGCTATAGCTTTTTTTTCTGGATTGTCATCCATATCCTCCTGCCTTTAATGATTTATCATTATTTTTATTTATCTATTCACTTTTTTGTTTTATGAGGCAGTGTTTTACTGTATAACCCTGCTTAGCCTTGAACTCAAAGCATTCCTCGTGATTCAGCCTCCTGACATCTGGGATTTCAGGCATGTACTACCATGCCCAGATTCCCTCATTTGATTTGGTGAAATATGTGAATTTAAAAGTTTTGTCAAATCAAAAGAGGTGTCGAGTATAAGATGAGAAACTTCAGTACCTGATCTGTGTGGCTGCTCTCCAACTTGGCACAAAAGTTTTTTGTCTTGGTCCTTCCAATAAAATGCGCATCAAATGTAAGATTATGTTCACTTCTCCCCTGTGTGAAAATCTTGTGTGCAATCATATACCTCTTTGTATAATGAAAGTTAAGTTTAACATGTTTCTGGGAATTTCTAAGAGTGTTGGGGCAGGAGTAGCTTCTGTTTGCATAGCTATTACAAGATACTTTTATACATGAGAGTACTGTGAAACTCCAAAACAACAAGCATGACGCTCCCCTGTCTTCTCGTGTAGTATTTCACATACGACCATGACCAAGAATCAGAGTGATGGAAAAGGAGAGAAAACACATGTTCCTGAGGTTTGACCCCAAGTAGACCATCGTGTGTGTGCTGGAAGGTTTCCTGGGGAGCACTGACTCTCCACACCATACATAGATGGGCTGTGTAATCATGGTGCTTAGACTGTCTATGCTGATCTTTGAAAAGTCATGTTTAGTAGAATCTAAAAAGCCTTCTTTTTATTCAGGAACTACTCAATCTGGAAAATGATCTTGCTGTGGCTTTCCACTACTTGTAGCAGTAATTTCATCTTTTAGTAGAAAGCTTTCAAATAATATTGTGTCCTTGGAGGAAAAGGGAAAAAGGGAAGAAATTCTACACCCCAGTGAGTAAGTCGGAAATTGTGAAAAATGAATGTAACGTTACTGCTAGAAAAGGTGTAGAATTATGAGCAAAACTGTGCCTTTTTCTAAAGAGTTTAACTTATCTTTTGTGAAGAATTTATAAAAGACAGAGGGGAAAAATCCTCTCTGCCTGCTTTCCAGTGATTTCAAGCTCTTTGGTTGAAGTTATCTGATATTTTAGTAGACAAACTCAGGCCCTGAATTCTCCACTATGACCAGAATCCTGCTTGCCCCCAAAGCACGGACATATGATAAATATGGGCCAGAAGACAAAGAAAGCTCCTGAAGACCCTATGCCCCTATTTCTAAATGAGAAAACATTTATGTTAGTTCAAGAAAACCCACAAGGCTTCTTTTTAAATTGCAAACAGAAGTTGTGATCAGACTCACTGGGTCACTGGGTATCACTCTCTGAGTACAGGCCTTATTGAAGTTTGGAAAGGCTTCTATGGTGTACATACAGAAGAACACCTGCTCCCAGAAGACTAACCCAGCCAGTTGCAGGACCTCCATGGGTCCTTTGGCACTGGACTCACAGTTACAGTGATTTCAAATGCAGACTGGATGTTGTTTCTGAATGAGGCCACACATACAGCTGTAGAGCCTAGTCACAGTACTGAAAGAAGCCTTTCAGTACTATGCCACTGGAAACTCTTTCCACTCGCACATCAACACTGACAGCTCAAATCAAGCCTTCCACATTTCCCATCTGCACTTTTATTGTCTATTCTCTAAAGGGAGAGACCAGTTATCTTTTGAAAAAGGCAAAAGTCATAACTACCTGCCAACGCATTCCTATTGAATTCAGAGTAAAGCCAATAATCTTCAGTAGAGCCTACATACATGTAATGTAGACATTGCCTATTGTGGTGGTTTAAGAAATGTCCCCATAGTCTCAGGTTTGAGCACTTGGTCCCTACTGGGTAGTTCTGTTTGGCAAAGTTTAGGAAGTATAATTTTGTCCTAAAAGATGTGCCGTCTTGACAGAGGCTCTGTGGCCACACTGCCGTTGACGTTGAGGGGACAGAGCACAAGGAACTCACACCAACCAAACCAATGCAACGTTAACTAGCAGTTTAGGTGTCTCAGAGTGTACAGGGAAATCAGGAAAGGGACAAACAAAACAACTCAGCAATATATAACTCAAAGGAGCGCTGCTGCCTTCGGGACCAGCAGCCCTTATGTATTAGAAACTTCTGCCTATTGAACTGAGCATGTTAGAAGTGATGAACGTGACTCATTGAACTTCAGAAGGTATTTTTCTTAGTTATTTTGTTTATATAAAAACTGAAAATAAAAAAAAACACACAGGAAATTAGAATTGAAATAATCACTCATTTTCCTGCTCAAAGCGAAGAATTGGTTTGGAAAACAAACAACAAATCAAACCTTACATAACTGATCCTGGATTTAGTTTTCCAACCAGAAGGGTTTTGTTCTCACAGGCTTGTTCCATTGCGATAAAAATATCAGACACTGTACAGATGTTGTATGAGACCCAATACAGGGTTTGTATCAAGAGCTTGCCTGACTTTCAAATTGTCCCATATTTTCCTTCTTGCTGTGACCTGACTATAGCATCATAAAGCTAAATGGTCAAAGCTTTTGAGAGGCTGAACCAGGAGAATGGTGACTTTCTCGGCACCTTTAGGATTTAGAGACTCAGCTAAGTTTACTTGGCCACGAGTTTTGCATTTGCTCCTAATTCGCGTTAAACTTTTGACTGAAGTCCTCTTCATGTCCTGTTAACTTTCCTGAGAAGCAGCTGTCAGCCAGGCACTTTGGAAACATGCCACTCTGAAAGTGTCAGGACACAAGGTCAACACATACTCTCCCTTGGGATAAATGCTGCCCAGAAGACACCTCATTACCACAAAGCAGCACTTCACCCAAAGAAACTGTCTAAATAAACTAAATTGCCATTGAGAATCTATTAGCAATACCACATCTGCTTCCTAAAATGGAGTTTTGCCCTTATTTGGTTTTGACTCTGAGCTCTGGAGTCCCCACATTTCTCATGGAGTTATGTACAGGCTTGTGTGATAGTGCATGTTACCTTAAAGATTACCAGTGAACTCACACCAACATTTCTATTATTTCAGAATATTTATTCAATTTCAAAATGTTTATTTTCCTAAATTTAAACATATTTAATATGCACAGGCAATTAAATCCTTTAATATCATTTTCTAATGGGCTGACTATAATGAGTTTATTCTGTAGGAAAACAAATGGAAACATTACAAACCAGTTCATTTCTGTTTATATGGCCTATAAGAAAGATTTATTTGAGGTAAAGAGAAATTGCCTTCAGAGAATTGGTGAATGAGTTTCATTTTCAGTATAATATCAGAAAGATAATAGTAATAGTTACATGCAAAGGCCTTTTATTGGGGTAAGAGAATTCATAAATTTTTCCAATTGGATCTTTTTTTTTCTTCATGAATGACAAAGATCCGTGGAATGCTATTGTTACTGTCACATTCTGTTGACTATATACCTAAATTTCTTTTCAGCCTAGCATCAGAAGTTGAATTGACAACACAAACTGTCTATTATCCTGGGCACCAATTTATGTGGCCTACAAAAAATATTTATTCTCAAACAACATGTATTCCATCATAGAATTCCCATAGAATGAAAACTTTACATTTTAAAAATAAGAGATCAAGAGTTGCCTGTTAGCTTATTCTATATCTAGACATTTGAGTTAAATTAGTTTGAAGCTTATTTCTTTCTTGAGTTTTTTTTCTTTCCTCCCTCCCTCCCTCTCTCCTTTCTTGTTTTAAATTGATGTTCCCTAATCCTCCTGTCTTCATATGCCAGGAGATGGGATTACACTCAATCCAAGATTTCTTGTTGACTGCTTAAACTTTAGTTTCTAAAAAAAAAAAAGAAAAAAGACTCATCTCTGCATTTTGCCTGTCTGATTTGTTGTGTTGTGGCTTCAGGAAATGAACCCAGGGACTTGCACGTGGTAGGGAAGTACTCCACCAGTGAGCGATATCCACCCTTTAATTTTGCGTTTTTAAGAAGTCAGCATATTGAATGAAAGCCTGTAAAGTTTAACAAAAATGCCATAATAATTTTTTTCAATAGATGAATTCCACCTTCAGGTTTATCTGACTGAAACAACTGATAAATTAATTTATATTTAAAATCAGCATTTTGCTTGCTGACTCTAAGATTGTGAGACCTAACCCTGGAACAGCCACAATGTCGATTCTTGAAAGAATCTGTGCTCAAGTATATTGCATTTGCTTTTCTGTTGCCACCACTCTGATTTGCAAGTCTACTAAAAATTGATGCAATAGAAATCACCCTACCTGCTGCTTTTTTGTATTGCACAAGTCCACTGAACTTCACCTTCAGTACTCTAGGGTTCTAGATATTATTTGTTTTTGTACTGGAAGGCTAGTTTAGGGAAAGCAAAAAATTCCAATAATTGTGGGAAATGCGAATTAAATTATTTCCTGATGTAATAATATATTGGAATTGATCTTCCCTGGTAAAGAGAAGACAATTGTAACAGTTCAAAGAAGGGAACTGAATCCATGGTTTTTCCCAAACTCAACTTGCAAAAGAACACATTTGAGCTGCTCCTAGCATCCCTCAGACTCAGTGCTGAGTACACAGCAGATTCTAGAGAGAAGCTAGGAGTGAGCAGAGTGGAAAGTGCTGGCTGATGTGCAAATGATGGCACCCCTTAAGCTCTAATTGATGTTTTCAAAGATTCTTACAACATCCAGTTCTTTCTAGCTCGTGAACAAAAACAGTTATTACTTTCTCTTATAAAAGATGAGAATCCCCTTGCTGACTTTAGGCCTGTTCACCCACAAGCTGATTTTCATGGGAATATATGAAAGTGTCTCTGCGGTTACCACACTTAGAATTTAATTTGATTAACGGTATCAAAATGAAGGTGGCAGCTGTACCTGGAGAGTCAGTGTTTTGGCTCTCCACAATGTTACAGTCATGCAGACACAACGGGCATCAGGAAGGATGTTGTACACTGAAACACTTTCATTGAGAGCCCTCTTTGGTGGGGAGCAGAGAAATCCCCTTGACTTCATGTTTCCATTTTCTCTCTGGAGGCAAACATCAATGCCAGTCTCAACATCCTACATCAGTGCTCTTGAGAAGACCTCAGGACTGCCCCAAGTGCATAGTCCTTGGCCGCCAATATCTTTCCAGTAAAATGCCCTGGAGTGAACAGGCTTCACTACGGCCTTGGCAAAACACCAGCGTGGACCAGCTGCATGTGGGACTGCTCAGTCCCCTGCCCGGTGGAGAGGAATAGAAGTAGTCAGTCTTCCTCTACAGGTTTTCATTAACTCTCTTCTAATCTATAGCATTAATTCTTGGACTTCTGGGAAAACAGAGTTGTCTAATCCGAAAATCTTAAAGGCAAACATCTTTCTTTTCAAATCTACTTCTGGAATCTGTGGCCTTTGAAAGTAACATTCACAGAGATTTAAAATGTCCATTATTTGCACAGAACAAGTGAATGGTGCAAGTTTCCATCTATTACCTGTTATCTGAATGCACCAAATTAGCTAGGGGGACTGACATGGGGGGCAGGGTGGGAATTTGTTACTTCAGTTAGATTTACAGGGAGTCCTTGTAAACAGGGTGCTAAAAAGTGTGTTGGATTTTTTTTTTAACCTTTTGTGACACACAACAGAGCTGTGAAATCAGTGAATTAAATAGTTCCAGTCCCCTGGGCACACATGAGCAATGGCAAAATAGACAGCACCCATTATAACATTACTGTTATGGAGCAGATGGACAGTTCCAGGTTCAGTCCTTTGTCCTTATTGCAGAACGGACCTGACTGGGAAAAGACTGTAAATTTTCTCAAAAGAGATGAATAGGAATGCTGTTAACTTTTTTCTTATGAAAAAAAAGGAAACCTGGAAAATGCCCAAGTTACACATTTTGCAGCTCTGACTGCTGTTCTTCAGCGTCGCTGCAAAACATCTGTAGGTGGTTAAGCACTTCCCACCTCCTTCCCCAGAACGGAATAGCTCATTCCCAGCATGCTGCCCAATGCCTGCAAAGACATATGTTTACCAAACCAGTCCACGGCCATGTGTGTGCCACAGTTTCCCCACAGTATACTGCATGCGAGTCGATTAGCCTAACTCACAAGCTGCAGAATGGAGAGGCAGGCAGGATCAGAAAGTGAGAAGGAAGGAAAAGGAGGAAGGAGGAGAGCATTAAGTTTCATTGTACTTTTAAAGCGTGCTCACTTACTTTGCAGTCAACGTTGATGAGAAAATTTCCAGTCATGTCATAGTAGTTTTCCTACTATTAGATATTTTCAATGATATTGAACATCAAGAAAATCCAAGTACAAAATAGATGAGCCAAGTCTTTGAGATGTTTGGATTTCTGATCATCTTGAAGCTTATTCATATGATAAATGACAAATTTATCTAATGAGACAAGCCATTTGAGTTCAAATGCTAATTTCAGATTCAAGGAAGCTTGGCGTATTTTGAAAATTTTTAATATAGAACCTTAAGTGCAGTATCCTCTTGCTAGAGCTGACAAATAATCCTGTCCGTCAAAGGGGAAAAAAATCACAACTTTTTATATAATTCTTAGATCTGTTTAAATATTTATGAACTTTAAAATATTCTTCACAGTAATAAAAAACTTTAACAAATCAAAATGAATTTCTCTATATTATTCAAAAATTTCTGTTCTGTACATTAATTAAAATATTTAAATAAAAATATCAACAAGATGAATTACTGGTCATGAATGTCTTCTAAGTGTTAAAACACAGAGATTAATAATCTGGAATCTCTAGGTTTTGTTTTAAAAGGACTTAACTAAGGTAAAAATAACGTAACTCCTTCAAAAAGTAAAGAATACAATATAGTTACCTAATGTGAAACTAGTGTGGTTAATGAGTCATTATAATACAAAATATGTGAGAATTTGCCAAGTTTCTTCTGTCCTCCTTTTTCCATCATCCAGAACTATTTATAGTCAGTTTACAGATTTAGAAAAAGCTTCAAAATAGATGGAATGTATCACTGCAAGCAGCTCTCATAGGTCCCCACTGGCTTTATATTTTATCTTTTGAAAAGAAGCTGACACTTAATAAGTTTAACCTCTTACTTCCAATCTCACATCACAGCTACAAAAATAATAGAGAAAGTTCTGCCACTGCTCTGGATGTTGCAGTGTTGTCATGGATACACAAGCAGGGTGCATCCCTTCCACCAGTAAGGAAGCAAGAAGCATTTTGTAGAACACATTAATCTGTAGTGTTGATGGCTGCCGAGAACCTTAAGCAAACAGTTTGTGGGTTTAAAATAATACATATTGTCAGAAGAAAAGAAAGCCAGCGATTCAGGTACCTTTGACATGTGCCGAACAATTTTGGAGAAATTTAAAACTGTAATTTCTGTGCTTTCCTACTTTCATACCGTGTAACAGTTGTTATATTGTTAATAGATGCTGCTATTAAGATGACCAGTCCCTTCTCTGTGGTGCTAATAGTTCTCCATGTGTGCTGAGTCTTCAGACACAGCAGAGCGGTGTCCTTTGTCTTTCATTTATGTCTTTCTGTGGATATTTGGAAGATCACTGTTCATCTCACAGCTTTTAATGGATTTCTTTTTTTCTTGTTGTTTTGCTTTGTTTTGTCTTTTTCCCTCTTCTTTTTATTGCCTTCAAAGCCAATTCTGCTATGCATTCCAGAAAAAAAAAGTTATTTCATTACAATGAAGATAGATTCACTTGATAATAGGAAATCGGTGTCTTACAATGATGAAGGGATGGTGATTCAAATCTTTATCTTTTTATTTCAAAACATAGAAGGTAGGAAAGGCACATGCAGACTGGGCTGTAGTTCTATGCACTAAATTTAGAAGAAATAAAAGTCTGTTCCACAATGCATTTTACCAACTCCTAGTAAGGGAACAAACTTAAACATTTCTTTTATATGTTCAGAGATGTCTGCAATGGGCCACTATGTTGGAGTGTGTCTGTGAAAAAGCATGCACACATTCTCATTTGGGACACTTCTCCTTCACATCAGCATGAGAAGATCTCAAAGCAACTAAGTTTATACATATTGGATGATTGTTTACCCCTTAAAAATATATTGATGCAAACTCTCCTTAAGATAGTATTTAAATCCAGATAAATTGGGGAGAAATATTATGTAACAGCCAAGAATTGCTGTCAACTATTAGATTAAAACAGTATGCATTTTATGCTACTTTAAATGTCCTTTTTCTAAATCTTCCAGAAAAGAACAGTTGATCTGGGATATTAGAGATGAGAAATAAGGTTACTACCCTGATGAAGGCAAAGATTTACTTGAAGTACAGATCCAAGTCGAAAAGATTTCACAACAAATTTGGATCTGTGCAGAAACTACATGAAGAGATACAGGCTCGTTACTAGCAACCACAAATGGGTTTTTCTCAGTTTAATCTCTCTCTAAAAGCTGCTGGACACAGGCCTACCTGGGAACCACTGCAGCCTCTTGTGGGGACTGTCTATTTCCATTCTCCAGATACATGGTTCCCACTTTCTCAATTATTTTAACAATTGTAAGAGAGCAGGGCTCTAAAACTCAAGTTCAGTGTACAGAGAGTTAATTTAAATTTGATAACAAATGGCTCTGCTTTTGAAATGAATGCAGCCTGGCAACTTCAACAGGGAGCCCTTCAGAGGGCCTCAATTATGTATGCAGCTTCTTTGAGAAATAGTTTCACACATCTGACCCAAGGACCACTATGTTGTTGCCATGAAATAAAACTGTACGCCTGCATTGTTTCATTTCTGGGCCCTCTACACACTGCCAGACTCACTCCCCGACTCTGCACATGCATGTACACATGCTCACACAAACCCCTTTATTATTGTTCTGCTTCTATTTTTCAAGTAAAGTGAATGCATCAATATAATTGCCACATACATAGTGGCCCCTGATTACTTTTATTTGCTATAAAAAATTTTATTCCTAACTGTCAGACTGTTCTGGTCAAAATCAGGAAAACGAAAAGAGAAGGAAAGGGTTAACCAACCCACACTATTTCAATTTTTTTTCAAAATGGCTGCTTTGTCTGTTGCATACACCAATAGCAAATGCCCTTCTGTTATTGTACAGCCAATTTGATGTGTCAAGTATTCATATGCTAATAATGGTACAGTTTCTCACTTTTTCACAGATAAATGGTAAAGATTGTTACAGACAGTGAAACACAAGAATAAACAGCTTTTATTTCAGACACGATAAATTACTTTCCATTCAAGTAACCAGCAACGCATGCTGCTGACCATTTTGTTTCCATTCACTGTTAGTTTGCCTTCTGGGTGTGTTTCTTTAGAATAGTTTGAAAATATTTAACAGATATGGACAGAGTTGTTGCTAATGACTTGATTGCATTAATTTGCTTTCTAGCCATTTCGTCACTCAAAGTTCATTTTTGTATTCCGTTATTACAGCGGGAGAAAGTTTGATGGGATTTCTGACACTGTTTCCCTAACATGGCACAATCAAATCTTTTCAATGCTTGGCAATGACAATATTTGAAGAACAGATATTTTCCTTTAGATTAGCAGAGATGTCATTTAGTAAATAGTGTAGCCTAAAAAGAGACACTTGAATGAAATGTCAAGTTGGGTCAGAACAAACCAGAATCAATTCAGTTTTCTCAGATATAAATACATCTTAAAGGGCTGAGTTTGTTAAATACATATGACTAAAGCACACACTTATTGTTGATAGAGAAAAATTACTGCAAAGGTGAGGGTAGGCGTGGAGAGAGGAAGCAGAGTAGGGAAAATAATTTACTAGTCTCTAAAGAAATATTTTTCAAAGAATGCATTCATGACCATACATCCATTGAAATTCCAAGTCAAAAGAAACACTTCTGATTTCTCTTTCACCAATTTTACTTATGTTCTCAGGCTATACTATGTTACCTCTATGGTCAAAATTAAAAGCACCTTTTAAATAAAGTTGATGAGTCATTCTTCCAGGTTTTCCTAAATGTACTTTATTATGTCTTTTATCCGAGTTTTGCATATGACAATTTTTGAATTCATATTTGATCCTCTGTAATTGTTACCAATGCTTGGTTTAATTGCTTGTTTGATGAGAAATCACACAAAATTAAATAGATAAGCATAGAAAAAAGTAACTCAATTCGTTGCTAGGCTGAAGGTTGCTGCTTTTAAAAATAGGTCATATAAAAGCTTTCTTTCTAATTGCTCAAAGTTAGATACAGAGAAGGGGAATAGAGAGAGAATAAAATCAAGGTAGATCCTCAGAATACACAATTTTGGTCATGCGGAAGTCTACCTTGAAACATTGTGGATTCCAAGGGTAACTATGACATCAGGTCAGTGAGTCTACAGCTCCCTAACTGTCTAATCAGCAGAGATGAATTTTTACACAATCTCACCAGAAAAGCTTATTTTTAAAAAACATTCTCAGCTTTTTTCTCTGAGCTCTGAAACATTGGGAATTATTATTACATTGTATCAGTAAAGAATAATGAATAAAATTGGTCATTAATTTTATGTTAAAGTCAATCAAAAGATGTTTCCACCAGAAAGCTCTACCAATAATCTAATAAATCTTCCCCTCTTTTCTCTTTATAACAACATTGTTGAGCCTAAAATTAATGAAACCAGTGATGGTTATGTATTTCAACCTGCCATTTACATACACACACTGTCTCTAGGCCACATAAAAACTAGTCCACAGCAGCTGAAATACTAATGCTTTACTTTGTGGGACATGCATCAAAGAATGACTGTCTATTAACTTATCAAAATTGAAATAAAGTAGGACACTAGCAACTAGTTAACAAGTTAATTTAAAAAAAAGTCACATTCCACATTACTATGATTGTGGGTTTTTTTGTTTTTTTTTTGTTTTTTGTTTTTTTTGTTTTTTTTTTTTTTTTTTTTTTTTTTTGGTTTTCCGAGACAGAGTTTCTCTGTGTAGCTTTGCGCCTTTTCCTGGAACTCACTGGGTAGCCCAGGCTGGCCTCGAACTCACAGAGATCCGCCTGCCTCTGCCTCCCGAGTGCTGGGATTAAAGGCGTGTGCCACCAACGCCCGGCATGACTGTGTTTTTTTAAGTGTTTCCTAATTCATTATAAAGCCTAAATGGATAACTTTTCGTCCATTCTTTCTCTCTCTCTCTCTCTCTCTCTCTCTCTCTCTCTCTCTCTCTCTCTCTCATCTCTCATCTGAGTAAATACAGTTAGAACTTGCTCAGCTCTGGATCATTGTTTTCTTTTCACCCCTTTAAATTCTTGTCCTTAGTGTAATCAGCACCTTGGACGTGAGCTGGGAATACACCTGGGAGTTTACATTCCTGCCTGTCTTGGTCTTGTCATGTCCCTTTCAAGTACCATTTTCAGAGCTCCCCATTTTAGAACCAAGTTTAAAGCTACAAATTCAAATCTTATACAGTGCACATGCAGGCCAACACTGGACATGCTGGATCTGTTCAGAATGTACCAGCTAAACACAGTAACTGATCACCCATGAACTCCAGGCAAATGATTCTGTTAAGGTAGTGGCATTACTTGTCCGAAAGACAGACAACTTGTAACTGAGATTTCCGTAAAAATAATAAAATAACAGAACAGAGGGCCAAAATGCCACAGGGCTAAAGATGAGTTACAGGGAACAATACTTGATTTTTAACACGCAAAAAAGATACATGAAATACATACTGACTAATTTTGAGATAAGAATTGCCTTTTTCAAGGAGATGAGTACCTTTATGGGTTGGTTGTGCAATGTAAAGTGGCCAACCTTGAACCCATATATACACATGCATAAAAAAAAATGGGTTCAGCAGGTTGTATTTATATATTTCTGTATATACACTCATATACATGTAACAACAACAATCAAAGAAACAGAATGGTTCCTTTCAAGAATTATGAGAATTAAGTGCTTTGAGGTTTCAAAATAACTAGGTCCAACTTGTCTAGTCCATTTCTATCTTCTGCCTAAAGACGTCCTTCTGTTTTTCAAATGGGCACACACTATACAGAAAGGGTGAGCAAAACCTGAGCGGTGGTTAAGTGTCATACCAGGCTGCTCAGTTCCACTGTGAAAATGGCGTTCAGGAACTGGGGTGCTCTGTTTTTGGTTGCCTGCAGCTACCGGTCAGTGAAATCACGTGAGACGTGTATTGCTTTTGATGTTTTGTGACATTTTGGTTTAACTGATACACTGCAAAGGTACTATCTGCACTCATGTGGCCTAGGAAACACATTTCTAGAGTGTCTTCAGATGTAGCACTGCTGCAGAGCGTGGTGCCAAAGGAGAGTTTAGGTTGCTACCAAACGTACAAAGTTTCAGAGACTCGAATTTATGATTTATTTATTTCAAAATAAATCACTTCAGAAAAGCTTACAGCGGGATTTAAATATCTGTATATTTTACTCACTTTTAATTTTTTAATTAAAATACAACTATATCATTCCCTCCTTCACTCTCTTTGCCCCTACCCTCCCAAGTCCCTCCTGGCTCCCCTTCAAATACATGACCTCTTTTTCTTCCATCACTATTGATATAATATATGCATTAATATATAAATTAATTTGCTGAGTCAATTTAGTGATATATTTATGTATATATATAAAATTATATATATAAAATTTTAATTTCGGAGCTCATGATAGCTTCCCTGTAAATTCTAGGAGACACAATCTCACAGTAAACTTCCTGGTCCTCTGGTTTTTGCAGTCTTTCTGCTCTCTCTTCCAAAACATCCCCAGAGCTTCAGGTGTGGGGGTTGTGTTGTGTCAACTGGGGCCCAGCACTAGGGGTGTGTTGTTCTCTGCATTTTGATTGGTCGTGGTTTTCTGCAATGGTCTCCATCTGTTGCAAACAGAAGTTCCCTTGGTGATGGGTGAAGGCTACACTCAACAGGATGGGCCCACCACATGAAGTGCCTCTGCATATTTTAAGAAAGGAATTATTTTTACCTTTGCCTAGAAATGGATTTAACTCTCACTTTTCCCCTGTAGGATATTACTGAATGTTATTAAATTGTAGGGATCATTTTAAATTGTCTCAAATAAATGAACTCAGTAAGGTTTTAATTCCTTGAATATGGGGTAAGAAAACAGTACCATGATGGTGGAATTCACATCTGTTACATGGTAAGAATTGAAGTATGATATAAATAAAGGAAAAATGCCAGTAATTACTCATGAGATATGCATCGAGTCCAAGTTCTCTAGATAAGTTCTCAATCGTTTATTTCATTTGTAGGATTTTGTCATGAGTGACTGTAACCAAACTGAGCTTCCAATGGTTTGATCATCATGTATCCTGGGAAATGTGGCAAATGAGCATTTCACTCAAGCTGTCTGATGTAAATTTTATTTGGTTTTCAAAGAACAAAATCTCTGTCTCTCAGAGGCACGGAGGAAAGAGACTAGGTGCCTACGGCCATCACTTAGGATAACACAAGTTGATGCTTTGGGTGATCTGGACGATAAAGTGAAAGTCGTGCACTTCTTTTCTGTTCAGTCATGAGTGCTCATCAACAAGAAGCCCAGTTACAAAGAAGAGCAAGACTAATGAAAAAAAGACACAGAACTTCTCTCCTGGCTCCCACGTTGATGCACCACCCTCGACAGCTCATTAGGGTCCTCAGAAGAATACAAAGAGTCTTTTCAACAAAATTTCCTTGTTCCAAGAGTGTATTCATAACCTCTTGCCTATGTTGGGTAGGAGTGCTTTCTCCACGGAATTTGAATGAAACAACCTGAAATCACTTTGTGTGGAGATGTTACTAAACATATTGTAACCTCAGAGACATCTTTCATTCAATGCAACAGGGACAGCTATAGAAGAAAAGAGGTTTTCCCAAGGGTATCATTTCTATTTAGTGTGTTAGCACCTTTGTAAAGTATTTGACACAGGACACTGTGGGAACAGTCTGGAGAGATGTCCCCCATTTACGAGGAGAAAAAAAGAATCTTAAGGAAATAGAAAGCCTTGAGACAAAAGAAAGAGAGAAAGGAAGGAAGCAAGGAAGATAGATAGATAGATAGATAGATAGATAGATAGATAGATAGATAGATAGATAGATAGATAGATAGAT
>CABHPH010115344.1:320-12961 GCA_902168325.1 Peromyscus nudipes
TGAGGCCCAGACATCAGCCTGGCCAGTGCGTTGGCCACCGGGAGGCCAGCGTCCATGCTTCCTGCTGCCATGCCCCAGGCCTGGAGTGCAAAATCAAGGAGCATGGGGTCTCAGGTCCTACAGAGCAGGTGAAGGGGATGGAGGTACCTGGGTCCTGTGGGGTGGCTGCCTGTGTTGGTGGTGCCCCATGCTGTTCTGTGTCAAGGTAGGGGGTGGATGAGCCAGGCAGCTTTTACTGTTGTATGTTCAGCATGTGTGTGTGTGTGTGTGTGTGTGTGTGTGTGTGTGTGTGTGTATGGCAGGCTGGGCTGGGTTTGCTCTTGTCCAGATAAGCAAGGCTCGGTGCCCACCCTGCTCCTCTCTGAAAGCACACATGGCCATGGCGAGTGGGAAGGAAACACAGTGCCTGGGTACTTTCTGTCTCAGACATTATTAAGGCTGCTGGGAGGCAGCTGGGGCAGGGGCTCTGCAGCGTCTGGACACAGAGCGATGCGGGTATCATGGAGGGACAGCTGAGTACGTGAAGGTTGAGGGAGGGAAGGAAGAGCCCTGGGAAGAGGGCCAAGGCCAGATAGCTGGCCTTTTGGAGCCTGAGGCAGGAGGGCCCCTCCTTTACAAAGCTCCAGGGGTTGGGGGCAGAGTGAGGCTCAAAGCTGCTCCATGAAGGAGAACCTCAGTTCTGCTTTATCTATCAGTGAGCGCAGGTACCCAGAGATGCTGGCTCCCTGCTGGTCCAGGTCCTAGGGAAAGAAACTGGGTAGAGAGAAGTTCCTGCTTAGCCCACCAGGAGTGTCCATTCTGGCGGGAGAAGACAGTAAACAAAGGAAATTACAAAGTACCAAGAGGATAAGATGGAGGAAAATGGAGCAGGGAGAGTGGCAGGTTGAGACACCCTTGGGGTGGGATGGGGCCTTCACCAGAACAATGTTTCTGGCAGAGCTAAGGCCAAGAGCGGTGACAGGATCATCCAGGCCTACGGCAGGGTGGGACTCAGAAGTGTGGAGAAAGGGACAGGGTGGGGCTAAAGGGCCAGCAGGCCTTAGGGACGGCTGAGTGATGTGCCATGTAAGGTTGAGGGTGCTCTGACCTGGGGCTTGACCAGGCACACCGTTGAACTGTGAAGAGGAGGCAGGGAACATGCACTGGTCCAGACCTAGGAGGTAAGGGCCTAGGCTAGGGTGAGCAATGGGGGAGATGCTGCAGATCTGGGTGTGGATGAGGTGGAAGAAGGGGTCTGAGGCTTCTGTTGCGCCTCTCAACAGTGGGAGTTGCCATTAAATGGGATGGAGGGCTGCAGAGGTGCCGACTTGGAGGATGTGAAGGAGGCTCAGTTAGAAGTCCAACTAACCTGGGAGGAGTGTGTTGGTTATTGCTGGGTGCAGCCCCGCCTGGGCCTGAGAGGCAGTGGAGCTTGGACAGTCACAAGTCCCAGTCCAAAGCTTTCTTTCTCTGGACTCCAGCAGGTCACCGTGGCTTGTGAGGCAGGCTGGACCCTGACTGGATGCAATGTTCTCTCGGGGGCATCCATCACTCTAGGAGCCTACGCCGTGGACAACATGTGTGTGGCAAGAAGCCGTGACACTGACATGGCACGCAGGACCAGTGAGGAAGCCACAGTAGCTGCTGCCATCTGCTGCCGGAGTCGGCCTTCAGCAAAGGCCTCCTGGGCTCACCAGTGACAGGCTCAGGCCGGGGGATGGTGCCTGCGCCTGGGTGCAGATATACCTGCCTGGGAGAACTTGGTGTCTCACCCTGGATACCCCTTCCTGGTATATGTGTAGGGAAGCCCCTCCCTCATGGTGAGGCCTGTGCTTGGCACTCTACCATCAGAGAGGTTAAGTGGTGGTCAGCTCTGGCCAGCTGTTCCAGTGTGTATCTGTCCTGTAGGAAGGTGATGAGGGAGATCCTTGGAGCTCAAGTGCCAGACTGGGGAACTGAGTGTGAAAGCTGCTGGGACCCCTCACAGCCTGCTCACATTGGAGACATTATTTTGGGCTCCCTGGTTGAATTCGGATCAGTTCTGCACACCTCTAGGGGTGATGAAATCTAGCCGGTGGTGGATCTTCCAGATGCCCTCTATCTGTTGCATCCCAGGCTTCGGCCCTGCTCAGGCTACCTGGCTGTGAGCCCCCAGCTGACTGCACCTGGGAGCCACATAGTGCTGACTCCACCTCACCCCATCCCCTCTACTACCCTGCACAGTGAAGACCGGCAGCCTCACTTTACGGAGGAAGAAGACAGGACCAGAGAGGGGCGTGCCTGGTGATATCACACAGCCAGTGGTGTCAGGACATACAGCCAGAGTGGCTGGCCCTGAAGCCATGCCTCTTGGCAGTGCCAGGCTGGGCACGCTATTTCTGAAACGACACGGAGGCCAGTCCCCGCCTCAGCAGCTGTTCCTGGATCACTCCCTAGGGCACAGGCTCTTCCCATGGCTCCCTGAGCTTCACGCGCAGGACTGTGGAGAACGGAGGAGTGACAGGTCACACCGGCTGACAAGAACAGACACCTCTGTCCTCTCGGCGTCTCCTTTTTATATAAGCTTTCCCATTGGCACTGCTTTTGTAACTTGATATTTATTCTGGGTTTTGTAGAGTTTTTATTATGTAGTGAGTTTTCAGAATAAAAGCAGCTGATGTGACTGTCTGCACCTAAGAGGCTGCCTGCTTACCGAGCACAACTATCTGCTGGATGGTGGGGTGCACAGGCCTGTAATGGTATTGCTCTCCTCGTGCTCTCCTCCCATTCTAGGAACATAGTGACTGTCTTCCTATAGCCCCCCCGACTCCTCAGAGTCCTGGTATTGTCTTGGGGCACCTCATTCCCTTCAAGCATTTTAGATTCTTTGTGGCTCCTGCCTACCAGCACACCCAGTTCCCAGGCCCTCTGTCAGCCTTCTCTACCCAGAGGCAGGACTCAGCAATGTTTACGGACTCATTCACTCATGAGTCTGTGGGTGTTTCTGCAAGCGGACCATAGTTGCTCCTGATTTGAAATGAAGCATGCTCCCAGATCTCTTTCCAGTGTGCAATGTGCAAATATCTCACTCATGCAGTTGGGACCTCTGGGTGTCACTGTCTTAAGCAAAGTCTACCTCTATATAGTCCATATAACAAATGGATCTGCCCCAAATCTTCTCCCAGTTGTTTTCTGAACATTAGTGCCACGTGTGGAAAGCACTCTAGTTGACAGATGCTAATGGCTCAAACGTCAGAGCAGTGTTTGGCACCCGAGCCACCGGCACTCGTGTTTTCAGCCCAGGTGAGATCTCTGCCTGTCCCCTACATGGCAAAGGACCATAGGCTGGTTGGTTAGACAGCCACACGAGGGCAACTGGCTCCCGCAGGTGGTTGGCAGGTAGTCACCGAGAATTTGGAGGAAGGGCTTGGCCTGCAGGGAGAGGAAGATGTAGTGAAGGGGATGGGACCCCGTGAACAATGTAGACCACCAGGAATGACTGCCCAGAGCAAGGAACTTAGCTTGAGACTCCTTCTGAAAGCCAAGGCTACAGGCCCTGAGCTTGAGATTGCTCTCCCTGTCCAAGGTGTGCACAGAGATCCTGGAAGGAGAGATCAGAGAAGGCGGGGAGGACACAGCCCCGACTGCAGCGTGGCCCTCACCCTCATAGTGCAGGGCACCAGGAAGGACTCGAGTGCCCCTACGCTTCTTCCCAGGGTCCCCCCCACCCCACAGCCCCAGTTCGACATTCGGAGAAAGATGTCTGTGAGACCCCAATTCTACATTTTTGAAAAATTTATTTCCTACTCTTAGAAGCTAAGAACTCCACCACACATGAACCAAATTTAGAATCCAGAGTCTTTCCTAGTTTATCTACTTCCTTTCCAAATTTTATAAACAAGATTTTGTACACAAGAGGTAGCAGAGGAAAATTCCAGTCTGCTTGTTCCAAGCTCAAAAGATGCTGCACACGCCTCGGTGTTAGCAGGGAGAGTGGGGCAAGCCAGGTGAGTCTGGTAGCTCAAGCTCTGGGTTTTACAGCTACGAGCTGTTGGCAACCACGAGAGTTCACCCGGGGAGCTGCAGGCAAGCTGCCTGTGGGAGGCTCATCTGTCTGTCCCAGGATGCCTTAGGAGCAAGAGAGCAGTCCTGAGGTCAGACTGGACTGCAAGAGCTTCTTGAGAACACACAGCGTTGAGTCAATTGTGCAATTCCTGCTTGATTGCAGACCATTGTAAAAGATTATAAAAACATCTTCATCCAAAAATTGGCAGTAAAAATGACAACTCTTCCAAGACAAGCCTGCCATAGTGTCACTTTGTGGTACTACATTTAAAAAAGTCCTCAGTGCGTAGTGGACTGCAGCTGTTGGAAATCAAGTGGTTACTGGTAACGTGGTGAAGATGCTCAATGTAGCAACAAGGAAGAAGATGGACCAAAGTGGACAGTGCTGGCGATCCTGATGCAGCTTTATGTGAGGACAGCAGGTGCAGGGGCAGAAGGCGTCGTTTCCATAGGAAATAAGGGGACTGACTAGAAGTGGCAATGTCACTCCTGAATCCGGGCTCCTGAGTGCAGTTGCCGGCAATGATATCCCACTAAGTATCATCGCCAGCATTTCAATGCATGTCCCACACAATCTTTCTGCAAGCATGGGTGTGAAGAGATGGGGAGTTGGGAAGGGAAACCATGGGACATGGGTGTTCAGATATTCAAAATCAACTTTAGACCCTCACATTCAAAAACTGTAAGAAAACCAGAACCAGACCTGCCACTTGCCTCTGTTTCCCTGAGGGCACAGCTCTGCTCTTACATGCTGGCCCTTCCATCTCTGTGAGTCTGACACTGGCCTGTGGTAGGCGACAGGACCTACAAGTGAAGCCGGCTGCACAGGACATCCACAGCTCAACAGTGGCACAAAGGGTCCCTGAAGCACACAGCAGGGAATGCCACCTGCCTGCCACTTGTCCCCACAACGCAAAAGCATCAAAAAGGCACTTGGGGCTGGCCGTGCCTCTCTGACTTGGCAGATCTGGCTGACAGTGGCAGCCTGGCACTTCCGAGGCTCCTTTAGTTCTGTGCCCGGCAAGTGGGGAATAAGGCAGAAACGTAACTCAAGGTGAACAAGGTGGCGGAAACCGAGCAGTTCAAAATACAAAATGACAAGAACACAGGGAATGGCGAGGCAACCCCAGCCTGAGACGAGAGACCGAGGCCATGTTGGCAAATACAACTAAATGGGTGGCGTCTAACTATTTTCTAGTTATTTCAGAGAAAGTAAGGTTTAAATCTTGCCTTTTCAGTATCACGTCAAGGAGAAACAAAGTCTTGAATTCTTTTTCTGTAGTTAAATTATGATTCATCTCACAAAGCAGCAGCTCCCAGCCTAGGTATTTAACTCAATATACAATCAATACAAGGGCCACAGAAATTATGTTTAAGTAAAAACAAATGATTGCAGATCACATGACTTAAGACTAGTTTATTCAATATGTCTCCGAGCATTAAAAAGATAATTTTATGAAGTCAAACTCAATAAAATTATAAAGTGCTTTTAATTTTGTTGTTTTAAAGTTTTATTTTGGGAACAACTCATCACTTTTCAGTGATTGATCTCAGAGAATGCACCCTATACTTCTAGAGAACATAGCTTTTTTGTTTTGTTTTAAATTTATTATTGCTCTTTTCAATCTTGAATCAGAAAATACCTTAAAGAGCTTTATAATGCCACAATTTCTGATACTAGTAACATGTCATCAAGATCTAAGATTATGCCGAGGGCTCTTAACCAGACAAAACCAGAGATTCTGTACAAAGAGGGAGACATATTAAATACAAAGGTCTATGTAAACTGGATTCAATTACTATTTTACAATGAAAGGAATTTTACCACATATCTTTACATCGTTCTAAACAGGATATTCCTATTCAATGTTACTGCAGATTAAAAATCTTCCCTCACATACCTAGAAATATAAAAACCAAAAGATTCCTCCCCCCTACCCAGCCCCCACGTCACAGAGAAAGCCATCGCTTTGTCCCTCCATCCTCACTCTCCTAGGCTCATGTGTCCGAAGTTGCCACCAGCTTTACTCCCTAAAATGATGTGTCAGTGCACATGTTCACCCTGGACAGCTGGTCCACATGCCAGGATTCTCCTGCTCGCTGCTAAGCAGCTCTCCACCTTCTAGTGGCCAGAGAAGGCTTCCCTTGGGAACACATGGTCCTCCATCACACTCCTGGCTCAGACTCCAGGCTCTTGTAAGGGCTTCAAGGCTGAGATTCTGGTTTCCAAAAGGTGCTGAGCATCCCATCTGGGCATACTGCTCTAAGGGTCAACATCATCAAGGTCACTTCTTAATTCACCAATCATCATGGGAGATTCTGAACCCTGTGGCAAAGAAAGGAAGTTAAGGTTCCTGCAATTAAAGTTAGGCAAGAGTTTCCCACACTGACTTCCTTACTTGTGTTCTGTAATTTAAGAATAACCTCACTGAGCACCTTAGTCTGCTTAGCGAAGGGAATAAGACACAATGCTAACTATTACTCCTTCTGGTAACTCCTGATTATGTAGACCATTTGCATCTGTGTGGTCTTACTCAGTCACTAAAACAACCCTTGGACTGGCCTCAGATACACCTCTCTACACCCACACAGGCAGACTCACATTAGGACTGATTAAGCAATGGAAAAAGCAGAGAGAGAGGGACTGGACACCAGCGACACTTTACTTCGTGCCAGGCCATGCTAGGTCATTCCTGAGTCTACAATCAGGTCCTGTAATCCAATGGGTGGGGTTTGGTTTATATGCTTAATAATTAGTTTTGAAGATCTATCCCATGCCTTGCAATAGGGCTGAGCTGCCTCTCTTGACACCCACTCTCTAGAGCAGGGTCACTTCTTTCTTGACCTTTGGAATGCTGAAGAGCAAACATTGCCTTCCAGCCAAAGACAGGCTGCAGAGATACCTGCTGTAAGTGTCTCTCCCCATTCTCATTGGCAGGGCTGCTCTCCGACCCGTTGCTGCTTCCTGACTGCTCTTTTTCATTCAGCAAAGCGGTGGCATATGCTAATGTGTCCTGCAGAGATTCAAACACATGAAAACAAATTAGGGGCTGGTCCTGAGTAGCAACACTTGAGTGACATCTGGCAGCACTTTCCCCATGGCTGCCAGAGCATCCCACAACCCCTTGTCCTGAGAGACCTGTTAACCACCCTGCAGCAGCGCTTTTCTCAGGCAAATGATCTGTTCCCATTGGCTCTGAGGACACCAGCTCACTGTCTTTCATAAAAAGACAATGGCTGATCCAGTTGGGGGCCCCTCAGCCATTGGTTCACAGTTCATGTGTTTCCATTCGTTTGGCCACTTGTCCCTGTATTCCATCCATCCCTGGTCCCAACAACTCTAGCTCACATAAACCCTCCTCCTTCTCGCCAATTGGACTCCCGGAGCTCCACCCAGGGCCTGACCGTGGATATCTGCATCTAGTTCCCTGATTGGCTTGATCTGTTTAGGAGGCATCCAGGCAGTTGGACCGGGTCCTGTGCTCAGTGCATGAATTGGCTGTTTGAAACCTGGGGCTTAGTAGAGACCCTTGGCTCAGCCTGGGAGGAGGGGACTAGACCTGCCTGGGCTGAGTCCACCAGGTTGATCTCAATCCTGGGGAGTCTTTGCCCTGGAGGAGATGGAAATGGGGGGTGGGCCGGGGAGAGGGGGGCGGGGTGGCAGGAGGGGTAACGGGGGGATCTATGACTGATATGTAAAGTTGAATTATATTGTAAAATAAAGTAAAATAAATTTAAAAAAAAAAAAAAAGACAATGGCTGCTTCTGTGTCTCATTTCCTACCCTTCCCTCTCTGAGCGGTGGTTTCAAAGCACGCCAGGGCAGACACCTCTCACCTGAGCTGAGATGGTTCGCTGAAAGGTTTTTCCAGTTGAGGTTTCGTTAGAGACATTGCTCTGCGGAGTCCAATAATGTTCTGACATCTGGGGTAAAAGGCCAAGCAGAGGTGATGGGTAAGCCCCCCATGAGTACTCAGTTCCTACCCTACACACCTGAGTCTAACAGCCAGGGGTACAAGTCTACCTAGACCTCCACACCCCAATTATTATGGAGGACCATCCCCCACTTTCCAACAGGAAGATACTGCTTCTTAATCAGAGTGCCGGCCTCGACTTTTCATCTCGGGAGTGAAGACAGATGTTAAGTAGTGCCCCCTCACCATACATGCCTGTGTTTCCCATACTTTGTTACTGGTGAACAACCATGGTCCAAATATATGAAAAGGAAAGTTCCAAAAAGAAGTCATTCTCAAGTTTTAAATTGTGTGCCAGTGTGAGTATTGTGATGAAACCCTGTAATGTCCCACTGTCTGCTCTGGACATAAACTATTTGTCCAGTGATGTATCTGCCCTCTATATGCTACTGGCCCAAGGATCTCTCCACTGGTAACCCACCAGCATCACATCAGTCATGTATATGACTTATACCATCCACCTCTTCACACAGGCATCACATCAGTTCCCATCACCACACGAAGCATTAGCACAGTACAAAGTTCTTTATTACAGTACATTGTTATCATTTTTCTAGTGTATTCTGTCCCCATTTTATTATTATTACTGTCATTAATCTCTTCCTGGGCCTAATATCCAACTAAACTTTATCATTGGTGTATATATCTAAAAGAAAAACACAGCATATGCAGGCTTGGTACTATCACCCACTTGGGGGCATGTCTTAGATCTTTGGAGCTGGAGAGATGGCTCAGTAGTTAAGAATACCTACTGCTCTTACAAAAGACCTGAGTTTGGATCCCAGCACCTCCAAGTCCAGAGGATGTGACACCCTCTTCTGGTCTCCATGGACACTCACAAGCATGTGCATATACTCACATATATACATAAATAAAAATAAAATCTTAAGAAAAAAAACTGCTGGGTGGTGGTGCACGCTTTTAATCCCAGCACTTGGGAGGCAGAGGCAGGCAGATCTCTGTGAGTTTGAGGCCAGCCTGGTCTACCAAGTGAGTTCCAGGACAGGCTCCAAAGCTACACAGAGAAACCCTGTTTCGAAAAAACCAAAAAGAAAAAAGGGGGAAAAAAAAAAAGAAAAAAGAAAAAAGAAAAAAGAAACAACTCACAGCACTGTGAGATGTGAGGGAGAGGGTGTAACCGTATCAACACACACCTTTAATACACGTACATAATGTACTGACTAAAGAAACGTTTGGAGTCTAGAGAGATGGCTCAGTGATTAAGAGCATGTATTCTACTCACAGAGGACCCAAGTTAGATTTTTAGGAAACATGTCAGGCAGCTTACAAATGCCTATGAAATGTCTATGACTCCAGCTCCATGGGATCTGATACCACTGACCTCCATAGGCACTAGCGTGCGTGCGTGCGTGTGTGTGTGTGTGTGTGTGTGTGTGTGTGTGTATAAAAATAATAACAATAATAAAATAGATCTAAAAAAAATTTGACATCTCAAAGTAGTTTGAGGTCATTCTATGAGTTAAGTTTAGGAAAAAAACCTTTTTTCCGGGTAAGATGTGTTGTTTTAGATTCCTATGTTATAGAGCTGGCAAAGTTCAAAATTCTATTACCTTCTTCTGTAACCACTGTACAGCCCAACTCCAGTGATGGGAATTCTCCTTGAAGTATTCTTTAGCAGCAGGACACCTGGTCATCAAAGATATTATTACTAGTCAAATCCTTTTTGAAAATATTCTTGCTCAGCTACAGCTGAACTTGAAACATGAAGGCTACTTTTACTAAAAGTAAATTTTCCCTTTATGTTTGGACAGGTAAAACCATCATCTGCTTGACCTCCAAAAGGCAGCCAAGGCAAACACAGTGTCTAGTCTCACTATCTCTAACTATCTCAACAGTTCTGCTAAAATTCGAAGCTGGAAAACTAAACAAACCCAACTATCAATAAACTGTGTATTTAATAACTAATCTTTGTATGTAATCAAACTAATCTTTAATTTTGTGTTAGAAGAAGGGAGAATGAGATTCTGGGGGAATAATTTGAAAGCATGCTTGGGAGCACCTCTCTTCTTTTCCATTTACTTCGCCTATCCAAATAACTGTCCTTCATATCTGAAGAGAGAGCGCCGAAGATGATGTCACCACTGGTGTGTGTAGACAGGACACGTGAGGACACTGACAGGCACCTGGGCAGCTGCTGGTAGGGGACATGCCATTGGTCTTAGCACTACTTGGAAATGCCCATCTTGACATGCTGCCAATATCAAGTCTAATCAAGGGATCTGCAGTTGTGGCAGAAAGATACCTGTCTGTGTCCAGAGTACTACGTCCTCTGGAAAAAAAACACTATTTCACGTAAACCCTACTTTCCTGTTTGGGAAGTTCAAGCACAACAAATTAAGCCCCACAAACTTCTCATTCTTATTTTGATACAAGTCCAAGAATGGCCACTTCTATGCCTACAAAGTGGGGCAAAAAAGATGACTCAGTGCAGGTACAATATAGTCACTATGGTCACTGACCTTGTTTGACTGTGACTACACAGGGTTAGACATCGACTACAGAATGACACACAGCCCGTGGCACATAAACACAGGAGGGCAGTTCTAACTAGAGCATGGACAAACCTCGAAGACACTGCACTAAGTCAGGCAAGGGAGTTATCTGTTCCCAGAGTGGTCGGATACATGGAGGGAGAAGCTAGGACGGTTGCCAGCGGCTCCAGGGGAAGGAAACGGGGAGTCAGTACTCAGCAGGGCTCAGAGTTTTAGCTCTAGAAGATGAAAGGATCTAGAGATGGGTGGTGGTAAGTACAAGTTTTCTTACAACGTTTTACAATTATTTACTGTTTATGTGCCACGGTACACATGTGCAGGCCTGAAAACAACTCCTGGGAGTCGTTCTTCCTTCTACCAACACAGAGGAGCTTACGTTACTCAACTGCACGGACTGTATACTTGTTAAGGTGTTATGTACCGTCTACTGCGTCATGGTTAAAAAGTACCTTCACTCTGAGGTCAACCTCAAAGTGTAAGTTTAGTTCTGAGACAGCGGGGATGCCACTCAGACCAGCTGTGACCGGCATCCACCACCGCCAGGCTGCTGTAAGGATGAAATAAAGCCGCACCAGCAAAGCACCTGGCACAGCATCCTGGTTTGTAAGTGCTCTACAGAAATAGGTGACAGGATTTTGTCTCTTGAGAGACTTTCAAACTGGGGACTTTGGGCTCCAAAGAGCTGCTGGTTAACGGAAGGGACTACGGGAAAGTTCACTGTTGCTCCTGAGGTCTCCAAACCCACCCGGTGAGTCACCTTTCCTCCTTTGGAAATTCTGCAACGTCTATTACTTTCTAATATTCCCCCTTCAGTTTCTTTGGGGAGACAATCTGAATAGGTTCCTGTGGTTTTCAAGCAGGCATGCCCTCAAATCTGTCAGATTCTCTCAGGTCCCAAAACAAGGCAGTTCCCACCCCACAGGCAAACCCACTTCCTCTCTATTTTAAGTTTGTACTTACTTTTGAGCAAGAGTGACAAGAAATTTGACACACTGGTAGCAACGACTGCTGTCCACATGGTTACTGTGGTGCATCAATGCTGGAGGAAGACAAGATACTTTAACAAGAAGGCCCTGGAGGGTTCAGGTACTAGTGACTGTTGTTGCTCTGGAAATAAGTTTGATAAGTGGGTAGGGAACAATTACCTGACTCAATAGAACCATCCAGATTCTAGTGTTTTACTATGTTTAAAAACACAGGTGTATGTAGTAGCTTGACTTCTGGAACTGGAAGAATTATAACTTCAACTGGATGGTATTCAAAACTCCCCCACACTGCTGCCCAGACAAGAGCAGTTACAACTATTTATCATTTGATAATGGAAATTTATCAAATGTTTCCTATTTTCTATTTTAGCAACTTAAAAATACTTACTCTTTATGTGTTTATGCTTTCAGGTTCCAGAGGACCTGGTATGGCTGATGCTCCGATTACAGTACTCTGCCCCAAACTGTGAGCTTGTAGTTCTTTTGCCTTACTTGGTGGCTGTTAGGTTTGTTCCTCCTAATGCTGCCATGTGCTGCTTAAGGATGGGGATATATTCTGAGACTTGTTTGGTAGGTGAGGTCTTTGTTGTAAAGATCAGGGGGAACTTATGCAAAGGAGAACCACCACTGACATAATCTTATGTGACCCCATTTTAGGTACAGTGCACCTGTGACAGAAATGTTCTGTGGACCACGAGGGTACACAACAAGTCCAGCGTCTGTGATGAAAGAGATTTTAGTGGATGGTAGAAGGTGGACAGGCATGTTTTACTGAACCATTTCTAATGCATAGTGTATTAAAAATAAGTCACATTTCTACAAAAGAAAGCCCAGACATAGAACATGGAAGACAATGGACATATGGGTCAAAAGACCACACTTCATATATGTGTCAGTACTGTGAGTCTAGGGCATTAGGTTTTCTTCCCATGGCTGCTGAGGAAGAAAAAGATTTGTCACCAGAAAGACCCCTTTAGCGTTTAGAAATCTTTACAGCATTCCTGAACCTCCCCTGACCTGGCAAAGAACCCTAGAATGGACCTACTGCGTAGAAGGACAGTCTCCTGGTCAGGATGAGGAACCGCAGTGACAATAACAAGATGTCTAACGGAGCAGTCATCTAAGTTAGGGAGAGCAGAGGGGCCA